>QFAX02000395.1:0-256178 GCA_003412495.2 Echium plantagineum
TGTGTGATTATGTCCATATAAAGATTATTCCTCCCTCCTTTATGTTAGATAAATCTTCCTTTCTTTAGTAATTCCAAATAAGTTTGCGAGAATCAAACAAGAGCTATTAGAAATTAGAGGTTCATGCTTGATATTATTAGGTTAGAAGCCTTGCATACACAAATTCTTATTTATTAGCTTACAAAAATGGAGGGGAAAAACGCTATATATGTGAGATAAACTTGGAATCTACCTAAAACATTATGCAAAATGTAAATGTATTAAGTTCTTTGAAAACAAAGAATATTATTATAGGGAGATGTTTAACAAAAACAACATATTTACATATTGTTCGTAAGAACATATTTTTAAAAAAAGTACATTAATTATAATTATTAAGTTACATCATTTACATTTAATTGTTAAATGGAGATGTTCAAATTTTATCGTATAAGTAGCTAAGACTGCTTAGGTATTCAAATATAAAGACAAATTATGTACAAATTAGTTATGAAAAAAACGTGCCCAAATTGCCTAAGCCTCTATGATGTTGGACTGAGCTGACAAAATTAACCCGATCCGTTAAGTAATCAATGGACTTTCAAATGCCAATCCTAATTACTACATTTGACTCGACCCATTCACACAATTATATGAGGAAATTGGCAACATATATATTACTGGTAATCTCTAATTTACAATTTCTCATTAATCACTTTTTTTTTGTGTATAAATGCCACATTTTCCTATAAAATGTGTAAATTGCCAGTTAAAATCTATCGATATTTCTCATTTTCATTTTCAATTCAAACCACGACTAATCACCACCTATCCAGACCCCATATCCTCCGCCCGAATCCCTGCCCTGTCCGAACCCTTGCTCATAGGCGCACCCATGCATGTTATGTGCACCACCAGATATTTTTTTAATAAAAAGAGTAGCTTCTATATAAAGATAATTAGAAACTTTGGTGAATGGTGACCAAGTATGGCTTAAGTGTAATTGGTAACGATGTTGAGCTAACATCTTGGTAACCCTAGTTCGAATCCTCTTATTGGTTAAAGTATGTTTATTTTTTGTTCCTTTTTAGTTCCATCTAAGAGATTTATGCTCAAAGATTCATTTTGGCATGATAATGGACATTATGTCTGCTTACAATGATGAGATTAAATATTGACCCCCTATTAAATAAATCAACTATCTTGGCATTCAGATGCCTTTCTTCAAAGGGTGGTGACATTTCATTAGAATACATTATCTGAAATTGTACACCTAGTAAAAAATGTCATCCTGTTATCGTATGAAGGCATTCAGTTTTGCTAATATGTTGAATGTGTCAAACAAATAGCATACAGTTTGATGAGATAATTATTAAAATGGCGGTTTCAAATAATATATGCAAATTGCACTTTAGTCCTTGTAAATGTTTGGTCTGCGCAAATGGCTCTGTTATTGGTCGAAAAGCTAAGGTCCGCTTTAGATACTCTTTTGAGGGAGACATGCATTAAATTTGGAAGAGATATTTAAGTTTTGAAAATTCTATTTCATAAGAATTTAGCAGCTCCACTAAAAGAGGGACGAAACTACACACCTTTTACGCTAATATCAGGCATTGCGCAAACTACATATTTACTAGAACTGAAGTACAACTTACACATATTATCTAAAATCATTTTGACAATTTCCAGTTGATAATTTACATTCTTTATATACAAATCAAACACATCATCATATATAATGTGGAGCTTATAATTATTATGAATATGATGTTCAACCAAACATCAACATGTTCTCATCATGTTCAACTCTCTCCAACTTCCGCTTCGACCTAGCCCTAATTGGACACGTGGAGCGCAAGTTATTCACGAGATGTAAGTACGTCTTCAGATCATGACACGTGGCAATGCCTCCTTTATTAATGTGCGGACAATCTTTGCTATTCAAACGTAGCTCTTTGCCAACTTCTGCGTACTCCCATTGTGTTTGTAGCCAGTTGGCCACTAATGGTGGCCGACTAGCAGTCGTGGATAAACTGTTCACATACTCCTCGTCTACAACGAATCCAGGTACTTTGGTGACTGGATCGTCGGAATTCACGATCCGAAGTACCTTGGTCCCACTTTTTTCTAGTTGGGATCGAAAGCTTTTGTTGCCAACACGTGGTCCCCCGAAAGACACTACCGTTACTAATGGTGCATGCTTAAAAGTGGTAGCTATGTCATATGCTGTGAGTGTGGCTAAAGCTGCTCCTAAGCTATGGCCTGTAATGGTGATGCTTAGAGGTTCATCACCATAGATTTTCAAGATTTTTGATATTTGTTGTCTCACCGTGGTTTGTAGGCTAGGAAAGTTTGTGTTGCATGATGTGTACAAGCTCAAAAATCCACTTTGCACCATTGACTCGTGATTTGATTGAGCCATGTCATTTGGTAGACATGTCAACGTGGCACGTAAATTCTCGAGCCACTCTAGACACGTGGCCGTTCCTCGGTAAGCGATCACCACGTCACGCCTCCCGAGTCTGTTGATTTCTTTCTTGTTATCACAAACTGCCACATAACCTATCCAGCTGGATTTTGTCGAAACCCAACTAGAAATGCGGTTAGTCCAGCGTGGCACTTGAACGTCACACGTGGCATGCAAATGCTTGATCACCTTGTAACCACTACACCCAACCCCACACTTCGATAACATTGTTTTATTAGAATATTTACACGTGGCGAAACTTGGCGATGACGTGTCAAAGTCAAATGCTCCGTAAGCTGCTTCGACAAAATCTCCATACCTTAATATCTCAACTTGTAGGCCTTCATCAAGAGGATCAAGCAACCCCTCCCAGTTGTTAAGTCCTTGATACTCCATCCATTCTTATGCAACTTCGTACTTTTCTTGCAGCTAGTATTCTTCAACAATGCAAGTTGTCGCGATGAGCATTTGGTCATCCTTAGCCATGGTCCATCATCATGAACATCTACCAATTGTGGAGGGGTGCGTAATTTTCTTGTTGTCCCATGCAAAATATTGCATGGCCTAATTACCATCGTCCCACAAGAAGCAAGTCTCATGACTATATATTAATATGTATGTTGTATGATATGATGAAGAACTATATATATATTATGTAGTGTAGAAAAAATTTGTGTTGGTTTGGGGAGACGATTCTTAGCTTGCTTGGGTGCTCTCTAACATGGGAACAATTACGGAAGTATATGTAATATGAGGCTGAGAATTTATAGTAGCTTTAGTTTGGCTTCATTTGTTGTGGGACAGAGAGTGAGTTGGCAAGCAAAAGTAGGAGTAAAGTAGATATGAGATGAGGCCGGTGGAGGGCGTGATTTGGATAGTTTTTCTGATCAAAATAAAGGAAATATCCAAAGTTATTTGGTGCATGAAAGAAATTATCGTAATTGTCGAAATGGTCTTCGTAAGATATTTAAATTTATTAAGAATAATGGTAAAACAATTAATACTTTATTTGAATATGGTGATGGTGCAAATACATTCCGTGCTTTTAACCCAACTCAGGCTGAAGAAACTTATTCAATGGTCACCAATAACCGCTTTTGGTCTCAAATCTTTGGGGTTGCTTTTTCCAATAAACGTTGGTTACATTTCTTTATGTTATTTGTACCAGTAACCGGTTTATGGATGAGTGCTCTTGGAGTAGTCGATCTGGCGTTGAACCTGCGTGCCTATGACTTCGTTTCTCAGGAAATTCGCGCAGCGGAAGATCCTGAATTTGAGACTTTCTACACCAAAAATATTCTCTTAAACGAAGGTATTCGTGCTTGGATGGCGGCTCAAGATCAGCCTCATGAAAACCTTTTTGAGAAATTTAATTAAGAAATTGATTGTACAATAATTTTGTTATGTTAATTTTGAAGTGGATCGAACTTTTTTGCAAAGTCTGCGAAAAGTCGAACCGAACTATTTGCACACTGTTCGAAAAATTGGACCGAACTCGATTAGAACTCGAACTTCAAATATTACATGGAAACTCGAACCTTAGGTTCGCACATTCGAACCGAATCGAACATAAGGTGCGAATCCGTGCAGACCGGACTCAAACGTAGTTAAGTTCAGTACAGTTCGGTGCCTTTACAACCTTAGTGAGGTGGAGTGTAAGATGATGGAGATGTGAAGAAGAAGATGATGACAGAGGATAGATAGAACGGTTTTTCTAAAATGTGCCCTTAGGGCATGGGTTAATAATAGAAAATGCACATATTAAGATCATTAACAAACCATGATTAGTTTAGATATTATTGTATTTCTACTCTCATTGCTAATTTATAAAAAGAAACGGTATGAACAAATTTATGACTACAAGTTTCTATTACTGTACTCAGTGTATGTTAAGATGAGTAATAGAAACAACAATAATACTCAAGAGAGATCTATAATTGAGGATGGAAAAATTGGTGGAGTGATTGAGTTTGTGACTGGGAAGTCATGAGTTTATTTTTCCTATCAATAATTTCTTGATCGAGCAGGTTACACGGGACTTGTCTAACATAGTTTACCTAACTAGTGTGATTTCCAATCTATTATATCATCCTTAGCTCTATTTAGTGAAACTTAACGAATAGCGTCAAGACATCTTGCCCAGTGGCAAAACATGCTGACACTTTTAGCGGAGATCTCGGGTTCGTACCTCTTTTTAAGAAAAGAAAAAAAACTTAACAAAATAGCGATTTACACATCTAATTACAATTAAATTGAAGATATATTCCAAATCAACATAACATAACTTCTAGACTATAATATCTTTGGGAGGTTTTGAACAAAAATAGTAAGATACATCACTATCAATTTATTTTAATTGGTGAAATGGACTTCTAACAATAAAGTTGAACTATATATGATCCACGTATCATTCAACATACAGTTGATGCGAATAGGACTTGGAGCACGGTACTACAGCAAAAGCTTGTAATAATATTGGAGAATGCAACGATTTCAACGTGCAACTTAAACTTCGTGGTCGGAAAGATTTATTTGTTCCTCGTTTGTAAATCCTGCTCTTTACTCCTATTCTCTAAATGTTGTTCTTTCACTCCTACTCACTGGGAAAATTTGATAGATTGACATTTTTTGATATCAATCTTTAATAGTACGTAGCACCCTTCAATTATTTTTGTAAAGAAATACAAATACTGTAATTTTTTCTTCCTGAAATGACTATTCGATCTACAGAAATTCACTTAAAAAAATCAATCAATAATAGAAAGTAATACTCCCTCCATCCTTAATAATTGTCACATTTTGACTTTTGGTGATCAACAAAACACGATTTTAAAACGTTAAATATCTATTACTTTATATGCAAAAAATTATAAAAAGTTGATATTTCAAAAATATATATTGAGACGAATATAACAAGGTCCTACAAGACTATATTATTTTTACCGTTTAATGAGAATTCATGATCAAATTTTATTATGTTTGACTAACAAAAGTTAAAATGTAATAATATTTTTAGGGACGGAGGGAGTAACCGGAAGGGCCGACTAAAGTCGTATTCAAGGTTATCACTTCATAGATTCTCTAAGTATATTCATGCACCTTATCTTAGTAATGATACATATGCAAAAAAACATTGTAATAGGATATTTGAAGCATTAATTAGGATGTATATATTCATGAGTCATGACTACATATGAAGCTGCACAACATTCAATATATATACGGGTCATAATAGAGGCCACAAAAAGAATTCAAAATATTGGACCCTACTTAATGTGAATCCATGCAGCAATCTCCTCTTACTAATATTATGTATTACTATACAATTAATTAACTTCAATAATTTCATCAAAATTCACAGACAAAATTTCAGAATTCATAAAATTATATATAATTCCAGAGCTTCTCACATCCAAAATATAATAGACTTTGAAAAAATTAAGTGATATTATTTTTTAATATAGTTATACTTTTTGTTTTCGTAGTAAGTCTGTTATTTTATATTTGTTTCAATATAATATCTATTTTCCTTCTTTGCTTTAATTTATTTTATATTATGTATTTGTTTATATTCAGCTTTTATATGTTTTACATGATTATGTTATGTTTTCATTTGGATATTTAAGTTCAATAATATCACAAAAAGAATTGACATAGCAATCTTATGCATTGAGATCGAAGGAGAAAGCTAAAAATCATTGATATATGTTGTATTATTGACGATTAGGCATCCATGAGTAATGCTCAATAATTTTTGTTTTATAATATTATATTTCATCTACATTAAAAATTGTAGTAAGTTGAATTTTTTTATTATCAAAGGGGCCCCATTTTTAGTTTTTTCGTACATAGCCCCTAAATGCTAGCACCGGCCTGGTCCTTTTAGCCTTGATCTTTTTTTTTTTTGTAATTAGTGATGGTGTGAGTTTCGAACCCAGGACTTTCCGGTACCTAGCAAGAACCTTTTCCACTAGACTATTCGATTGACTCAAATAATTTTTATTTTTAAATAGTTGTCTTCCTAGCATAATTTATTGTAATTTTATATTGTTGTGTACTTTTTTATTAATTTTTTCTTATGAAGTTACCTACCAGTTAATTATATAATTTCATTGATGATCATTTTACATTTTCATTGTATTTTTTAACTATTTTTTATTTTTCTTAAATAGTTAAAAGGACAATTAAAAAGAACGGAGGAAGTATTTTTTTGATTGAAAAAATTATAATTTGTTTTAGTATAAGTCATAAATTAAAGTCACACATGTTTATTTGAGCTACTATTGAAAGTTCAAACGTGAGGCAAAAACGTTAAAAATGAGTAAACGAATCAAAGATAATAATCACTAACTAGAATGTGATCATCCACAGAATATTAAAAAAGTTGTATCAATGAGAGGTCGTGCTCAAATAGTGTTATGAAAAAAGTGAAATATCATAAACCAATAATGAGGGAGGGCCAAATCACTAAAACAATGCATGTATTGACATAACATTCACGGACCGTCGTTGTTATTGATCTCTTTTAAGCTCCGTCACTATATGACAAAATTATTAAGGGATCATCGTCCTTTTTTATCTTTCTTAAGCTCCGTCATTATGCAAATAACGAAATTATGAGCGGAAGAAATAAATTAAGTGAAATGATTGCTCCAATACATGTACATTACACTTAAATTCTATGAAAACAATTGTCAAATGAAGTGCCTTCAATGTTAGTGCATATTTGTACTATTTGTTTCTTTTACCTTGTGAATATGTACAACCACGAACTATACCTAGTCTGCCACCGGTCGGGACCATGAGCCTTGTGGTTGGGGTCGTGAACACGAGCGTTGATGGAGGGGGGGCGATAATATGAGCATGGCAGCGGGGGTCATGAGTATGAGTGTTGCCGTGGTGTGGTCGTGCATATGGGTGTCGCAGGGTCGGGGTCGCGGACTCGTGGATATGAGACTATTGATGAAATTGCACACACAGGCACTAATGCACACATGCACTTGGAATTCAATGAGAAAACAGTAGTGATTGTAAATAAAAGTAGAAAAACAGAACAAATAGGTGAATAATATTGTATGAAGTACCTCAGGAATGGCTAATAACTAGAAACATCCCAACATAAAAACATCACTCAAACTTCTAGGTTTTCTACTTCAAACTTGGACAGTGAAGACACGACATTAATATGGCGTGGAGTGGCAACGACGCGATCAGAAAACTTCACACGTAAATCCAAGAATGAAGGCTACTCTGCCATTTTGCGATACCTTCAGGAAACCACAGAGAAATCTCTTTTCTAGCACTTTCAACTGAATCGCTACCATGAATCACATTCCTGTGAACACAAGATTCAAATCTCATTCAGATGTCGAACACATAAAAATCGATTGCAATAGCAACGATTAAAACTCAAGATCAACATGTCAAAGATGACATTAACATTATAGTATCAATGAAATAGGCTATCCCTTATGATGATAACAAATGGATCATATGTTAGATTTGCTCTTATTTATTTGATCGCAACAGATTACACTGGAATACATCATAATATGTTTTAGTAGGTATTTTCGATGTCCAGGGACGTCTGGACGAAGTGACTGATATACCTGCCCATATCGATAGCAAAATCACCACGAATGGTGCCTGGGGCAGAAGCTAGAGGATCTGTAGCACCAATGATGGCTCTACCAGCCGCGACAACACTCTTCCCTTCCCATACCATTGCAACAACTGGACCAGAGATAACGTATTCAACCACCCTTTTGAATAAGGCTTTGAGGACAACTCAGCGTAATGACTCTCAGCCAAAGAACGCTGCACGGTAAGGAATTTCAAACCTGTAGAGGTCAATAAAGACAGTTTCTGTTAACTTTATATTCTAACATCATAGACGTACATGTAGTGAACAGCCAGTAAACAATATCATCAAAATATGTAAGCTTCGGATCCTGAAACCCCTCTCGGTGCCCTTTGCTATGCACACGGTTATATATTTGTACGTCATGCATTGAGTTGTTACACAATAACGTAACTACCTTGTGATATCTCAAAATATATTATGTACAATTAAACAAGCATAGGCATCGAAGGGGCTAGAGCATCCGGAGAGGACTTAATCAACTAGACTCGGCTCAATCGAAAAACCAACAATCTTTACAGATAGCAGAAAAGGATTACCTTTGAGGGAAAAGCCCTTCTTCTCAAATCTGCTAATAATATCACCAACCTAAGAACATTAAGTGGCCCTCAATCAACACAACTTCAAAAATTAACCATTAAATGGAAGCAAAAAGCAGTCAACTTAAGCCATAACTTCAGAATAAAAACTACCAAGGCAACAAAACAGAATATCAGAAATTCATACATATGATTATCTGTGTGTATCTACTACATGCATTTTACAATAAATCAACTTCTACTTAATTAACAGTTTTTTTTACTTTCCCATGAAATTTATATATAAAAAAGCTATCAACTTTAGCCATAACCTACAGAATAAAAATGACCAACAATAATAAAAGGGTTAAGAGCGCATTCAATCACTTATGTTTCCCTTCATGTCATCTTTCGATCATACGTGTGTTCAGTGTATCTCATTCGTATGTTTCAAAAAAGTATTTCACTTGGTCATTCGGTAATTATAGATGTAAAGTTAGACTTTTTAGTACAATTGACAGGATAAAATTGCTCAACACACATTTTTGAAATAATATTAGTTTTGATTTTTGATTTTTATTCATTTATTACTATAATTTTGAGCTAGTTTTTTATTTTGTAAAAATATGTGAAAACATAAATATTTATAAAACACTAGTAAAATTTAAAAAATATCTAAAAGATGTGTTAGGACAATCTCACCTCTGATATAAAAGTCAAACTTAACGTCCATATGACGGAATGACCACTTTAAACATGTGTGATCGAGTGGAACATATTGGAACATATGTGATCAAATGCATGTGACATGGAGAAAGATGTGTGATCGAACATACCCGTAAGAAATAATAAAACACATAATCAATACACGATGAGAGTTGAACCAAGAACTCAATGTCCCCTTGCCCGAAACATCTTTACCACTAGACCAATTCGATTTTTTCATATAACAATCTATTTAATTTTCCATGAAATTTATATAAATAGCATTCATGACATACAGAAAAAAAAGTACCAACAACTATATAAAAAAAAAACAGAATATCATAAGACCAAACATATGATGATAATGTATATGTATGCATGTAATAAAAAAATAAAGGGTTATAAAAGGAGAGTTACAAGGCCTCTCTGGACACCATCTGGCTTGATCATGATGAAGGTTTGCTCCATTTTATGATCTCTTTTGAGGTGATCAAGATTGCAAAATATGAATATTCAGAAGGAAGCAATAGTACAATTTTATAAATGGTTGTGTATTTGGGCACAAATGCCCTAGCCTTTGGGAATATATATTATATTTTTAAATTTTCCCTACATATTCGGGTCTTGTCGTTGTAATAACTGGAATATGGGAATTCAACATTACGAGTATTAATTCGTTGATACTAACTGAACTCTTGTGGTTATGGACATACATGTTCGGGTATAAAATAGTTTCGTCTTTTGTATGTTGTAATAGATAAAGTAATTTTAAAATAAAAATTCATTTATACCCATCAAAATTATAAAAACGATTGATAGCTTACAATACTCTCCACTCCTTAAAAAAAGCTCACTAATGTATTGAGAAGTATACCACATGTCCCTAAATGCCATAATCTCGCTAACCAATTTCCTCAATCACATTACAGATTTATTCCCTTCTAAATATTGTATTAATAACTAGAAAATGTTTTTTTTTTTTGAAATTTACTAAATAATATCATATGCATGTTTTTCAAGAGTATGATAGGTGTTGTAACGTCTGACACTTTATTTGAAGTTGTAAAGTCTTGACATTTTATTTGATGTAGAATATGAATTAATGATGTTCAAGAATTGGTATAGTAGGATGATGAATTGAGGAGATTCAAATGTTTAAATAGTCCTTTGGCTTATGATTTCAAGGGAAGGCAATAATGGCTTTCCAGGTACAAGGTAGACTACTCCGAGGAGGGCTAAAAATGCCCGATATCAAACGAAATCGTGTCACGATTGCCCTCGCCCTCGTCATTTTACTCTAACTATTGGATGGATTAACATTGTAAGTATGATCCGCGTTGTTCTGTTTACCCCGCCCCATTTTCAATCGTTTAGCGAGTTTTAGGCATGTACTAGTGGCGGATCAAGAGCCATTTTTCGTAGTCTTGATCATCTTGCAGTCATATATGTCAGGTTTTCCAAGGAGCCGAGGTAGAGTTAAAGTCCCGGATTTTCCGATACCCCAAAAGTACTGCTCTGTTAAGTGTCCTGCATCTTTACCCTCAAGCCACATTCTTCAGGATCCATCTTCTGATGCCTGCCCAGAGTACTTTCGTTGGATCCACGAAGATCTCCGGCCATGGAAAGGGGCCGGGATCACACGAGAAACTGTAGATGCAGCCAAGAAAGTAGCACATTTGAGGTTAATCATTGTACAAGGGAAAGTATATGTACAAAAATTCAAGAAAGTGTTTCAAACTCGAGATATCATCACGGTTTGGGGTATACTTCAGCTACTAACATTGTATCCTGGAAAATTACCAAACCTTGATTTAATGTTTGAATGTAATGACTACCCAATGGTCCTAAAGAAACACTATGAAAAGGGAAAATCAGGATCCTCAATTCCGCCGCCTTTGTTCCATTACTGTGGAGATAGTTCATCGTTTGACATTGTTTTTCCTGACTGGTCCTTTTGGGGTTGGTAAACATTTCATCATTCCCTGTACATATCTTCTTTTCGGAAACAACCTCCCTGTTATCACACGAGTAAGGTTGCATACCATCCTACCCCCTTACCCTGCTCAGGCGGGAGCCTCCTCGAGGGCAATGGGGCATGTTGATGTGGTTGAAAGTGAAAAATTGTTGATGTGCAAAGTTGATCAGGATTTTGATTTTTCTAGGCCAGAGTTAAACATTAAGCCATGGGAATTCTTGAAGGTGGACCTTGAACAAGGAACACATATTACCAAGTGGTTAGATAGAAAGCCATACGCATACTGGAAAGGGAACACAAAACTTGGTCCAGCAAGACAAGAACTCATGAGATGCAATTTGTCTGAGAAACAAGATTGGGGCGCTCGAATATTCGAAATGGTACCTTCAATTTTAATGTTTCATGTTTTGATCATTTCCTTAAATTCAAGAAATGCATTAGAGACTTAGAAATAAGATAATATTTTGGGAAATCTAAAAAAGCCAAATATAACAATTATAATGGAAATGAATGATGGCAGAGGCTATTATGCAACGGGGTATAAGCCCCGTTGTAACATTTGCATTAGTCGTGAGTAATATCTGTTCGAGTAACATGCCTATGTTTTCATTTTTTGAAATGTGTAGAAATGGCAAAATGAGAGGAAAACTGGGTTCACAACGTCAGACTTGGCGAAGCAATGCGATTATAGGTACTATGGCATCAGATTTACAGAATGGACTTGTTTTTAGATATGAATAATTTGTGTTTTGGAATGCAGATACAAAATCTATGTTGAAGGGAAATCATGGTCTGTGAGCCAGAAGTATATACTTGCTTGTGATTCAATGGCTCTCATTTTAGCTCCTCATTACTATGATTTCTTTACAAGAAGCTTGATACCTACTATTCACTATTGGCCTATTGATGATAAAGATAAATGCAATGCTATCAAGTTTGCTGTTGATTGGGGAAACAAAAATCCAAACAAGGTATTTACGATTTATCAACATCAACATTAACATGCCTTAATGTCTTTGAAGAGGCTCTCGCTAAGCGGGATAAGAGGGGGTCAGTATGCAGCCTTGCCTTTGTGAACATCGAGAGGACGTTTTTTAGTTGACCTAAGAGTGAACAACAATATCTACTACTTCATATGAGATAAGAACCCTATGTAACATCATGAGCCATTTTAATTTATTCCACGATATTCGAAAGTCAGAGAACAGGAAATCTTTGACTTCACAGGCCATGAAAAAAGTGGGCATGCGCCTCGAGATTTCGAAAATCGTCCATATATTTTACGAAAACCAACATTTCAAAGTTCGCCCTAGTCATTATTTCAAATTTTTGGTCCTGGTTTCGTCCCTACTAAACAGTTCGTTGTTTTCGTTGAGCAGGCACAAGATATAGGAAAGGCAGCAAGCAAGTTCATCCAGGAGGAACTAAGGATGAAATTCATATATGATTACATGTTCCATCTCTTGAATGAGTATGGCAAGCTTATGCAATACGAGCCAACCATACCCGACGACGCGGTCGAGGTGTGCTCAGACAACATGCTTTGCAGTGCCAGAGGATTAAGGAAGACCTTCAGGGTAGACTCAAGAGTTAATGGCCCTGCAAATGAGGGTGCCTGTTTATTACCCCCTCCCTTTGATCCCACAACTCTTCAATCTTTATTACGAGAAATGAAAATCTGACAAAACAAGCTCAAATGATGAGGCAATCTAGCTAGTTTTTGTAGGAAAAATATTAAGGACTATAATTTTGATTTGATGTTTTGGTTGAATATTCCAAGTAGTTAAATGTTGTAGGCTTGTAGATAATGTTGCTTGTAGTATGATGTACTAAAATACATGTTTTTATCCACAAAACAAAATGTCGAAATGCATACATTTCTATTGGATTAATTTGAAGGGGAAATGTGACGAGAAATTTGGCAGATTGGCACTTTTTGAAGTATTTTTTTAACTTGGAGCACACCTCCTTTTTTTTTGCATAGCACTAGCACACCTTCTCATGAAAAGACTCTTTTGCCCTTAAAATTAAAACAAACTACACTCATACCCTTTTCTTCTCCACACTCCATCTTCTTCCTCATTTTCTCTTCTTCTTCTTCACCAACCACAACCATCACCATCACAAAACCACCACCACCAACGACAACAACCCCAAGTTCGAAACCACCAATTCAGGAAATAGCAAAAAGATTGCTTTTTTACTCTTGAGTCGCGTATAATTTCAGAATTTAGCAAAAAAAATTGCTTTTTTACTCTTGGGTCGGCATATAAATTCAGAATTTAGCAAAAAGATGGCTTTTTTAGTCTTGGGATTTTGTATCAATCCAGAAGTTGGTGAAGTGATTACATTTGTATTGTTGGGTTTCTATAGATTCAGAAAATAGCAAAAAGATAGCTTTTTGACTGTTGGGTTTCTGTACAAATCCGACAACAACCCCGATACCACAGCGGGGGGGGGGACGGGGGGGAGGCGCGATTTCAAAGGGAGTTTGGGGAGGGAGGCGAGATTCTACAGGGGGTTTGGGGGGAGGAGAAAATAGTGGTGGTGGTGGTGAAAATAGTGGTGGTGGTGGTTTGCAAAAAAGAAGAAGAATAGATGGGAATAAATGAAGGTGATTTGAATTTGAAGTTGTTGGAGGTAATGGGTTTGTGAAGGTGGTGGTGGTGGTGGTTATGAATTGTAAAGAAAAAGTTTTGATGATGGTGGTGGAATGGTGAAGAAGAAAGAAGAAGAAGATGGGGGTTTCATTTAAGGGCAAAATAGACAAATTGTAGGGGAGTGTGCTAGTCTTGTGCAAAAAAAGATGAGGTGTGCTCCAAATTAAAAAAATGCTTTAAAAAGTGCCAATCTACTAAATTTCTCAAATGTGACTGCTAATATAAGTGGAGTAATATTCATGCTTCTCGTATCTTATTATGAAAAATTCGAGGGTATAAATCGAGTATCAAGAGAGAAATAGATGTTTGATTCAAGCATGTTTATGTATATGATAATATTATGAACGTATATTGTATGTACACGATAACGTTGGTTTAACCACCAATGACTGTCACGGCGTCCACCAAGATTACCCTGACTCGTAACAACTTCGAAAAGGTACTATAAACCACCAATGACTGTCACAAGTCACTACCAAAATGATTCCGACTCTTTTAACAGCTTCGAAAATGTATCGGATCAAAATTAGGGAGACTTTGATATCAATTGGACAGATGCTTAAATTATTACTGTTGGTAACTGTTAGTATTATTGTTCAACTGGTAAATCAATGTATAAAATTAATACGACTTCAAATTCTGTTCTTAAGTTTAAGTATGTTAGTTTATCTATCAAACAAAAAGTTTAAGTATGTTATAAATTACTACAGAAAGAAAAAAAGAAATGAAGGGCCCAACCGGGTTCGAACCGGTGACCTATTGATCTGCAGTCAATTGCTCTACCACTGAGCTATGGACCCTTTGATAGCAATCACTAATATTGCAAGTTTATCAGCTGTCAACTTTAACTATTTCTCAATTTTCAACAATTCATCTCATTAATCAATTCTTAGAAGTATCTGAAGAATCATGGAAACTTTTAACTGATACCAAATGTTAAAAATGAAGAAATACTTTAATTCAGTATAACAAAATTTGTGGAGTATCTAATTATCTATATAGAGGGGATTATAGGGCATGATTTATATTTTTTATTGTAAAGAAAAACAGAATTACAAAAAATTTCAAAACAAGACAAGAATTACAAAATATTTAAGTTACAATAAAAGTTAAATCTATTACTACAATAATTGGAAAGAAGATTAACATCACCATCATGGAGGTGTGTGGTGTTATACAACTTATACCTATTACAAAGTAGACATTAAAAGAGGATTTTTTTTTTTAAATATGTCCTTAGGGCACAAGTTAAGAAACTAATAAGGGAACATAATTGGTATTTAATTATATTTGAAATTTGAATGTTACCGTATATACTTATAAATGTTACCTTATATGCGTATGAATGTTAAATTGTATTACTATATTAAGTGCTTAACATATGTCCTTAAGGCACATTTAGAAAGACCCTTAAAAGAGACCATGTATTCTACAATATATTATTTAAAAATATATATATATAGTGACCCCCTAATTCTTTTATTTAATAAATTTTCTTATTTTTCATCAATCCATTCATTTTTCTTGTCCTTAAATAAAATTTATGATCCTTATATAAAATTTCTGAGTCTGTCAATCTAACGTCATGTTAAAATACACCACACAACATACTGTTGTTGCAAAAACGTTGGTGGTTGACTATAGATTTATATCACTTGGCTGCTAAACAATTTTTTAAAGAAAAGATCGCAATAAAATTATATGAATTCTTGAATATCGACGCAAGGTTTTTATACTTGATCTCCTCAGAGGCTCTGAAGGTTGTGTTTCATGGCACACCAGCTGAAGACACTAATAAAATTACAACAATTTCGACACTCTACTTGCAGTTGTGATCATTACACTCGTAAGCTAAAGCTATAACAAAAAATAACAACGAAATGGAACCCAATGGAGCGCTAAAATCATCGCCTCTCTTAACAACAATGCAGTCACATTCACATTATGCAAAAACCTATGTTAGCCTCTCCAAGAGGAGATCTTCAAATTCTTGCGTCGGGCGACATTGGCATCAAATTTCTTGATGGAAGTATGTTTAATGCATATGGAAGTATTGAGTCCTTAGTATCTAGGTATTGAATAGACTTTTTAGATCACAGCTTTGACTTAGGAGCAGGATCTGAGGTTCTCATCTTCCTCACCAGGCCTTCTTGCTTTAATGAAACAATAAGCTGGAAGTGATGAACAAAAATAAGGTCGTGTATGAGACCACAACAATATGATGATAAGAAAATATGGCGAACCAAGCGGAAAATACTACGTGTGACACACTATTCGTTAATCAAGATAATGTACATGACTATACCTCTCCATTCCTTTTAAACATCTGGCCTGAAACAAATCCACGAGCATTATAGGCAGCTGGACTAGTTATCTGCAGAATGAAATTGATCGATAAGAGAATGTTAGGGAAAAAGGTAACCATAAACCCGGAAAGTTGTAACTATTGATGGTACCGACCACAAACAATATCCAGTCATCGGCTCTAAAAGGTTTGTGAAACCACATCCTGTAACAATTGAGAGGAATACAAAAAACTTAAGCAACATACGAAGTGAAAAAGATACGCAGAACACTGTCATTAAAAAGGACTGATTTATTGGCTAGCATGGACCTGATTTTACCACAACGTAAATAATTGTACATTAGGTGGAGCACTTACGAATGATCCAAACTAACAGCGCTTGCCCTCAAACCCTTTTGACGGTGTGGGTTCACGCTCACATTCAAAAATATTAGATCCGAAGCATATGCAACAACACATCTGCAAACCAAGTTTCAAAGTCACTTAAGATTTTCACTCAAAGACCATACTATCTGAATGGCATAGGGCATGCATGGAATATCGTAGTCACTTTAAGTAAAAAATATCTAAAAGAATAAAAACTACAATGTTATAATGCCGTCTAGAAATTTGTAATTCCTCTGTCACAGATGATTCTAGTTGAGCCACATTTCAACACCCCGTCCCCCTTTCACACATACTCTCCATGCATTGCACATGCCCTTGAGTTTGGAAGGCTCGCTTCAATCATGAAGTACCTTTGCATAACACCATAACAAATCGGTGATGGGCTTACACCCAAGACGTCTGTCAGGAATGCACATCTTCATCTAAAAGCACAAGGGTGAAACGGAATATAGGTTCACATGGATACATAAACACCTATTAAGGTACTACAGGAAGTCAATGATTATCTTCAAATGCTTACATGACCCCGTTGTAAGTTCTCAAAGACAAAGTCCATGATTACACTCTTTCAAATCTTGAACCTATTAGCTAGTACAATCTGTTGATGCAAGCATGATTGCCATAACAGGAATAGCTTTGATGGTTGATGCTTAAAAGAGACTATACAGGTACAAAATATTGATACCACATTCTTTTTTTCCTCGCAGTAAGTGATAATACATCATTGTTCTTGAGAGCGTAATTAACCATGAGACAAGAAGATGAAAAAAGAAAAGACATGAAGCTCACCGATGTAGAGCCTGGTCATCTGAAAGCGTTCCTTTTGCTCTAAACCAATATTTCAAACTGCAAAATATTTGGAATGTCTTCAAGAACAAGAACCAGCATATGCATAAGCCGCTTTGAACATATGTTTCTAGCAACTATAATAGAGAAAATGGGCTCAACCTTGGAGGAGACTTTGTCTGGTTGGTAGAGGTATTAGGTTCGCAGAATCTTATATCTATAGGCCAAGGTATAAAGTTTGCAGCAGCAACCTTGTTCCGGTAGGTCCTGATAAACAATTTTCAGCATAGATTAATCATCGCAGGCCAAACAGAAAAGTTATCTCTCAAGCACCTTGTAACTTAATTTAGTGGTAGTAAAATCAATATATTACGCAACTATTTGTTGGAAGTGAAGCAACAGGATGAAAGGACAATAAAGCTGAATAAAGTTATTGTACAAAGAATTCACATTTTGTATCTCCTTTTAAGTGCAGATGTATGATCATGATTCAAGTAATTGCTAAGGAAAATGTTAAAAATACAAAGACAATCTGCACCGAACATCAATTATCTAATTGACGTCTAATTGGTGACATTGGAGAAAAGGAAATCAACTCTATCTTTAATAGCGGAAGGGGGGAATTGGAAGTTACATGACACAAGGCCCCTTGTTCTCATATATTGAAGCCCCATGATCTTTAATAACTAATCAGTAAGTGACATTTGTTTATATTAAAAGATACTTAACATACATTAATCTTGTAACTATTCATCATGTAATTTTAACTTGTATACTTTTGTATATAATATTGATGCACTTATGTTTCTTCAAATTCAGTTTTCAATTGTATACGGTCTTTTTTAAAAATTATTTTCTCATATCTATGTTACAAAATTTTAACAATATCTAATTAGGTATACAAAAAACAATTTAGTGTGTAAGAAGAAAAAATTTGCACAGGCTAGACTGTGCACAAACGGCTAGTAGAAGGTAATGAGATGAAATGCCACAAAAACTGATTAGTATAGGTTGAATACTATCCTTCATTTTCATGATCCCTAAAAGTGATATATATGAGTAACAAAAGTGGGTGCAACTTAATGGAAACATGATTCCGTCTTTGAAACGACGCTCAATCTGTTTATCATAGGTTAAATAAGAAAGCCCAAAGGACGATAAAACCCAACAAGATCCGGACCATTATACAAGAGCCAGCTATTAGGCATGGTCAAATAGGATATCTATTGAAAGATGTGATGCATAAACCATAGCTGAAAAAAGAAAGAAGCATACCTAGGAAGAAGAGGATCGGTAATGCGCCTTTCTCGCAGCTCTTCCATTGACAGAAGCTACATCATATCCATTTTTTATCATCACCGGATAAAAAGGAGGACAAGAAGATCAAATAATCTATTAAGTTACCATTCCAGGATCAGGCACTGCAGGCATCTCTGCTTTCTGATGTTCAAATCCCTCTTCATATTTCTGCATGGAAGTTAGGCTGTCAAGTTGAGATAAACAAGAAGGAAAGAGAAGTTAGCGATTGGTTTTAATTGGTATAGTTTTCTTGTTGGTGTTATGATCGACTTCTGGGCAGATGCGAAGGTTGATTATTAAAACATACTCATACCTGAAGTCACAACATAGCACTGAAAACTAAAAACAGTCTTGTCAGTGCTTTAATGTACTCATTACAACACCACGCTGACAACGATTTTGTTTGATGATAAAAGCCACTCAAGCCAATGACATAAAAAATTTATCGACTAAATGACCTTACCCACTACAGATCTTGTATTGTTTCATACTAGTCCTTAGAGAACGAAGAACAAACAACAGTTTAAAGCAGATGCCATTACATGTCAGTCTAGTGCTGCTAATGGACCAGGTAACCCGGAACCCGCTCATCGCCCGACTCGAAAAACTCGACTTGATTACCGGCTCGTATCCTTATCGAGTGATAATCGATTAAATCTTTTTAGTCAATAGCTTATCGAGTAAACCCGGGACCCCTCGACATATTACTCTATATAATAATTACATCCAATGATCCAATCCATTATAGGGTTGTCATATTTTTCATAAAAATGTAGTCGAGTAAAGTGTTAATTTTCATAACTGAAGTTCAGGTATAAAATACCCGTTTAAATTGAAAAAGATACCAAATCAGGTAAAACCCGGCTCGAAAACCAGGTTAGGACGAGTCGGGTTTTCAAGGCTCGGCACCCGAACCGGGCTTGGGTAACATGTTTGCCACCCAGCTAGGTAAAGCTCAAACCAGACCGGATAACCCAGTACCCGGCTCATTTGCAGCACTTCATGTCACACAAAACAACACTCTGACTTTTGAAGGCATAATTTAGTCTATAGACATTGTTGAGGAAAGATAAATGACTCTGACACAACACCTGAAATGAAGCAAGCATCGTGAAAACCACAATTCCTTTCTGAATAGCATCTACTCTACGGGTAGCAAAACTTTTTCCATCTCTCACACGATGAACTTCATAAATAATTGGAACTGCAAGAGTGCAATTTTAAAGATGAGTGATCATAGTAGGATAAAATAATAGATTCAGTCACAAAAATTGTATAGGGGCCCTCCCCCTAATGATGCTGTGATAAGGTTTGTAGAAGGTAATATTAACTTTCTTTCAAGTTTCTCACTCCCTTTCATACACACAACATCCATCTGTGATGGTCTTGCATTAGGTGCTCAGGCTCCCTTTAGTTTAATTACTAGCAACCAACTTGGCACTTTGTCTGACCTCCACAAGTAGTCAATAGGTGCATCAATTATTTCATTGAGTTATTGGTTACATAATTTCATCATAAAATAATTTCAGGTAATGTAGCTCAACTATTAGCTTAGAGTTCTTGAATCTTGACGGTAAAACAAAAACAGGAAGCACACTGCTTATCGAAAACATCACTATACGGTTTTATTACTAAAGCTACATTATTAATAGTTGAAAAGCCAAATAATTTGAACACTGCCACCACAGAGAATTGTTTTACCCATTTGAAGCTGAAGTATGCCCCTTTTTACATAAAATTTATCCACATTTCTCCACATATATAAAACCAGTATCCAATTTATCAGATTTCAGTTTTACCGATCATAACTCATGCAAGAATAAATGGCATTGGAGCATAAATAGATAATTATAATACATACTGTTAAAATCCCCAACAAGAAGGAAGTAGACGTGCAAGCTATGGACGATCTTAAAACAGTCCACAGTTTTTGATGCTGCTGCTAGCGCCTGCAAATTATTAGTTAACATTAACCATAAGTTGGTGTCTTCCAATATTTACATCAAAGAAAAGGGTGTTAATACTTTACAGACAGAATCAGGATCTCATATTGAGTAACAGAAAGTAATGTGTGTTTGCAAGTGTACATTTATGTCTGGAAGATGTATTGAAAAGAGAGGAAGAGTCAATTATACCTGTCCCATAAATTGTCCTCCAAACACTTTACCAAATTTCGGAGCATCCGGCAATGTGATTCCCTTGAAGATGTTAACCTTCACAAGAACATTTAGAAATATCAAATGCATAAAATCCTCCTACTACTCACAGAAGAAACTACCACAATTACTAGGTATGCACAAGGTTACACAGAATGTAACAAATATGCTTCACAGACTACTTTCTAACTCTTTCCTGCCCATGACAGGTATGCCAGAATATCGAGGTCGTCAGTTTCGTACCTATTTGCCATAACCAGAACATCCTATTCCAGAAGATTAATTTTAACCATGAATATCTATTTATGCTGAAATGGCTCCACCTTGAAGGCATGAATAGAACATATGTAATTTTGATACTAAAGGGGGTCATTTATAACAGCAGAGGTATCAGTTGCAGCTGTGATTAATGTTCCAAAACAATATTATTTTTTCAAGATCCCAAAGTTCTTAAGGTATGATTAAGTATAAACAGATACAATCTTCTCTTTTCCAGTTATTTACACATTAAAAAAGCATTTCATTCACTGTTGAATTCCTTTTGAAGACAAAAAACAGTTTACTTCAGGTGTAGAAATTATCTATGAGATGGATCAAAGGGCACAACCAAAAAGATCTTCATATTGCTTTTACACCTCTTTGTTAGTCTAGAAAGTCCGAGGCTTCGAGCCAACACATCAAATCACATGCAAAAGTAAAATAGTTCATTCAACTTAGCAACAGATGATAAGAAGACATACAATGACAAAAGCAACTTAAACATACTTCTATAGGCTCCAAATGTAATATTTGCTCCACAAGTGAACATTTGCCGGCTGCTTCATCAGAACTCCAGATTGACTTGGCCTCTAACAAATGTATATGCTCATGAGGCAGTACCAAGCAGGTAAGCTGCCATCACAAGGAATATAAAAGATGAACAGCAAAAAAGCGTGAGTGCCTCTCCAAAAAATATAAGTACAATTAGTAAAGGGATTAAGTTGAAAGAGATGTGTTCTGTGTCAAAACAAAGAGGAAATACCTTAGTTAATGCAATAACATCAGCATGTTGAGTTGATGATTCCCTACCTGAAACAGTATCTCTCAATAGATAATTCTAATTCCAAAAACAATATGGTATACAATTAAGAATGAGTAGTAAAACTTCACCATCTCACCATGGCCAAAATAATCATATCGTTTCAACTGAAACTCGGGTCGATCCGTTTCATCAGCATGGATGGACCCAGAAACCTCGGCCTACAAAAAGGTGTGTACACATCATCTCATGTTGCATGCTCTCACATGCACTCAAAATCACATTATAGCCAAACTTACCTCTCCATCCCAAATTACAAAAATTCCGTCCCCAGCGTCTCCTTCGCGAACAACATAGTCTCCTCTGTCTTTTCATTCAAGACACACATGATTCAGAAAAACTATACTACCACCATCCCAAAATGATAGTCTAGTTTGATTTACAATAATCAAAATTAAGAATCTTTGCGACCTTAATTGATACATATAAGTTCAATTTGAATCAAAACTATCATGTTAATAGTTAACCAACTCGAAAAATACTATTTTCGATACATTTTCACCAATACATTACATATAAAAACATATTCGAGTTCAAAATTTGAAAAACAAATCATCAAAATCCAAAAACTAGGCAATGCTTATCAAGTGCACCTACCTTCAGCTTAAAACTTACTTTTTAATAACTTAAATATTAGATACCACTAAATAAACAAAACAAAAAAAAATTAATATTTTGTAACAGTAGTCAAACACCTAATTTGCATTTCAGCAACACATAAATACTCCCTCCGTCACTAAATGATTGTCACATTTTGACTTTTCATGGTCAACAAAACAAGAATTGAAATGTAAATATCTCTTATTCTACATGCGAAAAAATTATAAAAATATGATATTTCAAAAATATATATTGAGACGAATCTAATAAGATCCACAAGACTATATTATCTTTTATCGTTTGATGAGAATTTATGATCAAATTTTGTAATGTTTAACTATCAAAAATTTTAGGGACGTAGGGAGTAAAAATTAGTTCGCCAGAATAAAAAATTCAATCTTTTTGTGAACACGGAATTAAAGATTTTTTTTTAACAACTTAAATACTACTATCAAATATCACTAATTGAACAAAAAAACAATTAAAATTTACCATAATTTTTAACAATTACAACTTGAGCAATTTTCCTGAGAGAAGAACCTGGAAGCCTCTGCAACAATGGCACACCTCCCAAGAACTCAATCACTAACAACCACAAAAACGAAAACGTCAATCAAAATAATCATCATTTAACATACATAAAAAAACTAAGTATATATACAAAAAAAGAAGTTTGTGATTTAGTGCTGACCTGATTCAGTATTCATTTTCTTGAATTTTGAGGTCAATTTAATCAATGGTTGAAGGATTTCATGATCATGAATATATAATGATATGTGTTTTGGAGGAATTTAATTGAAATTAGGCACGTGGTCTCTTATTAATTTGCAAAATGATTGGACGTCAGCACTGATGAAACCCATCACACATTTGTCCTCCTTCGAATAATTTTTAATTAACCTTTTCGTTGTGATCTGTTATACAGACACCAGAATTACTATTCAATAAATGACTATTTTGCTCCCCTAATTTGAAAGTGTGGTGATTGAGGAAGTTAAGTGGGAAGGATAAAATAATCATTACAGTCCTAAAATTACTATTTAGGAATAGTAAATTATTATTCTAGTGTGTGTATAGTGTTGCCCCTTTTCGTTTTTGGTGGTCAAGATTCTATCAATAATTACTAACTATTAGTATTATTTTTTTTTACAAAGAAATTCGTTCAATCTTAAATTGTCTCAAGTAACATGAAAATTCGGGAGATAAATAACTCTTTATTCTAAATCAGAAAGACATGCTCATCAATAATTATATTTATGTAATTAAATATTGCGGAGAGTATCTTAATGAAAATACTTTTTTAAGGACAAATTTGTTTGTATTAAATTTATATTTATTGAAATAATTATGATCGTTTTGCAACGATTTATTGTGTTTGTAGCCACTGGTTTTTTTAGAGTAAATTAATAAGAGTATATGACACGAATGTATTTTTTTTTAGAGTAAGTCACTTTATCGATCGCTCACGTTTGTTAAAAAACACTAGTCGATCATCCTAGTATGACTTTGTATACCTTCGATCACTCATATTGGGTATTGTGTATACTTTTGGTCACTCACGCATTTTTTTGGTACAACTCATGATTTTTTGAAAATTTTAACATTTTAGTAAGGGTATTTTTGTCATTTCATCATGGATTTGTATACTTTCGATCACTCACAAATCCATGTGAAATGACAAAAATACCCTTACTAAAATGTTAAAATTTTCGAAAAATCACGAGTTATACCAAAAAAATGCGTGAGTGACCAAAAGTATACACGATACCCAACATGAGTGATCGAAAGTATATAAAGTCATATGAGGGTGATCGACTAGTATGTTTTAACAAATGTGAATGATCTATGAAACCATTTGCTATTTTTTTTTATCTTAGTTCATGGAAAAATGAAGCAAACGGTCATTCAGTCAACAACCATGAACCATCTTTTGCTATAGTAATGAGTAAATTTTAGGTAAAAAAGAAAAAGAAAATTAACACTCCTTCTAGACTATCAACCACCCATTTTTTTCCGTTGGGATATCATATCGACCATATTGGAAAGATTGTGTATATGAAAAGTCTTGAAAATTAACACTTTACTCGACTACATTTTTATGAAAAATATGACAACCCTATAATGGATTGGATCATTGGATGTAATTATTATATAGAGTAATATGTCGAGGGGTCCCGGGTTTACTCGATAAGCTATTGACTAAAAAGATTTAATCGATTATCACTCGATAAGGATACGAGCCGGTAATCAAGTCGAGTTTTTCGAGTCGGGCGATGAGCGGGTTCCGGGTTACCTGGTCCATTAGCAGCACTAGACTGACATGTAATGGCATCTGCTTTAAACTGTTGTTTGTTCTTCGTTCTCTAAGGACTAGTATGAAACAATACAAGATCTGTAGTGGGTAAGGTCATTTAGTCGATAAATTTTTTATGTCATTGGCTTGAGTGGCTTTTATCATCAAACAAAATCGTTGTCAGCGTGGTGTTGTAATGAGTACATTAAAGCACTGACAAGACTGTTTTTAGTTTTCAGTGCTATGTTGTGACTTCAGGTATGAGTATGTTTTAATAATCAACCTTCGCATCTGCCCAGAAGTCGATCATAACACCAACAAGAAAACTATACCAATTAAAACCAATCGCTAACTTCTCTTTCCTTCTTGTTTATCTCAACTTGACAGCCTAACTTCCATGCAGAAATATGAAGAGGGATTTGAACATCAGAAAGCAGAGATGCCTGCAGTGCCTGATCCTGGAATGGTAACTTAATAGATTATTTGATCTTCTTGTCCTCCTTTTTATCCGGTGATGATAAAAAATGGTAACTTAATAGATTATTTGATCCCCCGGTTAGTTGAGACATATTTCGTGATTTACCTCCTTCACATATTTCATGACAGTCGTTAAGATGATAATTTCATCCTCTAACCATCCTTTAACCCCATGTAGCTCCATCTATATCCTCATTGATAAAGCATTAATTAAGCATGATGAAGTTGGAGGGAAAAGAGCATTGAATAATGAGTAAAGGCAAACTAAAGCAATTTGCTTTATTTCTTAAGTCAATATTCAATGCTCAATGTGCCAGAAAAAAGAAAAGGAGGTAGGGGAGGTGGAGGGGCCATTTTATTCTTCAATATTCAATCTTTTCTTCTGTTCTTCAACTTCTTTTTTTTGCTTTTTCTCTTGCTTTTTTACTTCATTCATTTGAATAAGTTTACAACAATTGGAAAATTCATACAATCATATACACCTGGAATTTTGACAGTTTTCATGATTGGGCTTCTTCAACAAATTTTGTACATTTGTACTCATTTCTAGTGTCCAATTATTGACTCATTACTCATATAGTACTTAAACCAATACAAATTTCTGGGACCAAATGAGAAAATCATTCTGGTCCATATGAGCATAGGACAGCTTTTTCTTTACTATGGTGTCCTCTTATTTTTTACTACAATTTTTATATTGACATTAATCATTTGACTATTTGGGAAGTAAAATTACATAAAAATAGCATGCACAAAGTTGAGTCATCAATAGCAAGCAAAATTGTCAAAACCAGTAATCTAGAAGGCAATAGATAAGTTAGTGTACTCTTGATACACAATTTCGACTCGGCCTCGGACGCATGCCTGAACTCGAGTCGATTAGGTAGGTGCAGGCATGCATGTGGTGGGGTGGGGTGGGGGGATGCGAGATGTTGAAGAGGCAGGCGGCCCTCTTAAACATTCGCTATTCATGGTAGGTGAATCGAGTTGATGCTCCACTACGTATACTTTAGAAACAAATTTAGTGATGTATCTTTTTACTTTTATGCAAGTTCTACATTAATATGTTCCCAGTTTAGTGTTGGATTGTTAGTGAGCTTTGAGAAAGGGGAAATTGTGAGATTTCAAGATTCTGCAATTCGATGAAGATTTCATTTGCCATCATCACCAAATACAATTCATGACATACTTTCTGGGGAATGCAATAACATAGGATCTAGTGAAAAAATGGTAGTATTTGATGCTAACAAACATTTCCTTCCTCAGATCCAATGTACAGTATCTATTCTTCTGGAATGCTAAAGGGGAAACTTGTTTTCGAGATAACTAGTACGCGCTATGTCTTCAAATAGTTGATCGTTTAGCAAAAACATCGGAATTCATAAGAAAAAATTGTGAAATGTCTTGCACATAGTATGTATGTCAGTATGTGATAGATTTTGATAAAACAATTAAATTAGTACTTGCATCATCAGATTGGATAAGGAGTTCAAAAGGATTTTCACTCTGTTTCTGATACCCCTGAACAGATATTTTACAAGGGATTTTGCATGCCAAATAACAAACCAAAAGTCCTACCACAGAGATGTCCTGTAAAACATGAATTTCCAAGCTAAAAGAACTCGAAATCGAGGAATTTACCTCCAGGTTTCATGTCTGCTCCTACGTTCCTTTTACTGCTACCAACACCAACTCCGATAGGTTTAACTTGTTGTGCCGACTTTCCCAAAAGTTCTGTGTCCACTGGTCTTGGCACCTCCGGAGGAGTACTACAGCGTATTAGAGCCCAGTTAACGCCTTCAAAAAATGGATGTTGTTTTATCTCAGTGGCTCCTCTCTTGGTTCCAAGTCGGTTTTGTGGTTCTTTGACAAGTAAACCCCGGATAAGATCACGAGCAGCATAACTAGTTGCAGGTGAATCTGGAAATTTTAGCTGCTGCCCTACAACATTGAAAAGAGTTGCACGATTACCCGAACCCTTGAATGGGGTTTTACCGTAGAGCAACTCGTGCAAGAAAATACCAAATGTCCACCAATCAACCGCACTGCCATGACCTTCTCCCTTGATAATCTCGGGGGCCAAGTATTCGTGAGTTCCTACAAATGACATGGACCTTGCAGCAGTAGGTTCGGCAAGTAACTCAGGAAGAGTACCAGCTGACAGGCCTGACTCAGCTCTAGTTTTTGTAGACTTTCTCTTGCTTTTCTGAGAAAAAATTCTGGGAAGGAAGCATGCTGGCTGAATGCACATTGATGTGGGCTCAATACAAGCTGGCTGGACACAGAAGCCTCGTTTGGAAGGATCAGAATTGATTGAAGAGGTTTTTATAAGGGTCGGGGAAACTGCACATCGCAAAGATAGGTCAAAATCTGAAAGCATAATGTGACCATCTTCACGAACCAGAACATTTTCTGGTTTCAAATCCCTGTACACAACTCCTAGCATGTGGAGATACTCCAGTCCCAATAGAACCTCTGCTGCATAAAATCTGCAGGCATTGACCAATAGATAAACATTTTTAATGAAGACATCTTCAGATATGAACATAAGAAAGTTGAAAAAACATGTGAAGCTTGGTAGCAAAATTTCTGACAAAGTGAATGGATGTTCGCTGCAATATACGAGAAAATGTACCTTGCAGCATACTCTGAGAAATGTTTTCCTGGTTGCCGTTGCCGTAGGGTATGCAAGTCACCGCCAGGGCAATATTCCATGACCAAACATGAAAAACGGTCAGTTTCAAAGTGAGTGTATAAAGTGGGTAAAAATGGATGGTCAAGTAGCTGCAAGATTTCCCTTTCTGTCTGAGCACGTGTTAGTTTCTTTCTTGTTTCAAGGGATGCCTTGTCCATAACTTTCATGGCAAAGAAACAGCGAGTCCCACTGAGCTCCGACAAATATACACTCCCAATGTCCCCACAACCAAGTCTCCTGAGTAATTTAAAATGACTCATGCCAAGAATACCATCACGTAATCGAATTGCAAGGATTGCCTTCCATCTTGGATCATTTCCTTTGTGAGGCTTATTTGCACTTCCGGTACTGTTACTCCAATTGCTGTCATCACTAAGCCCACTGCTATCACTTGCTCGACCAACACTAGTTTTAGCACTTTCAAGTGAATCACCTCGAATGCTTCCTTTGGTACTCTCGTGATTCCTATCCACACTAAGCATCCCATCACTCATTATTCCATCACTCCGGTATGTGCTTGTGCAACTATTGACAATACTCATAGCTCTAGCAACACTTGTACTACCAATGCTACTAAGTGGACTTACATTGCAACTTGGGGGCAATGAAGCATCCCAGATACATCCCTTATCCTCAGAGTCAGGAACAGCACTGAATTCTGTGTTTTTAGATGGACGAGGAGCTACAAATGGAGAGGTAATTGGCTCCTCTTCTGAGCTCTCAGAACGAGAAAGAATAAGTGGGCTTGGTTTGATACCTTGAACACAAATTGGAACCCCTTCCAATGAAGGGCCCTTCACAGACAAGCTTTTGAGACACGTACCATCTCCTTTGTTCTGATCAATTGGTACATATAACGGCCTCATGCGATCAGTATCTACTGGTTCTGGCGGATGGCTTACCCCATGAAATGAAATAGAACCAATATCTTCAAATGAAGCATCACTGTCCTTAATGGAAGAGACATCAGGCATTAGCTCCTCATAGTCCTCCTGAAAGCTTCTCCGTTCCCATGTTTGTTCAGGGACCGATGAGTTTGAACCTAGCAGATTTCCTGCATGGTGCAGAACTATCGCCTCTTCTGATTCTGAGACAAAGCAAGCATCCATCATCCTAGATGCTACTGGAAAGTGCCTCGGGAGTGGCTTAGAGTTCGGGAAATTTTCCATTGCTTATCAGCATATATCTTTAGTATCGAATAGATGGAAGAAAAACTCTGCAACAAGCAACCATTCCAGTAAATGGTAATGTAACTAATTAGAGATCAACATAAATATGGAGTTTCTAGCCATGCTCTTCAGCTCACTAACATAATCCAAATCTATAAAATCGAGATATATTTATGCTCCCAAACCATTTTATTTTTCAATACCTAACAATTGCAAATTTTTTGGTCAATATTAATGCACTCCTAATGAAGTACAAATAATACCATAAGAAGCAGATCAGAAATTGTTTCTAATATGACAAGTATATCAAGAAAAATGACTAACCTAATCCCAATCATCAACTTCAGTAAGAACTAACACAATGAAAGGCAAACTACTACCAATTAATTCAACAAGATAAACAAAAAAACATGTTCAAAACAATAATACAATTCCAAAAGCCACCAGGGTTAGCCTAGCAACCACGCATATTACTCGCAATAACGAGGTCTGGGTTCGACTCTTTGCAATAAAAAGGGCAAAACTTATAATAGAAAAACATAATCCCAAATAAACACAATACCCAAAAATAACATAGATAGATATCAATAGAAGTAAAATTAATAACCAACTAGTATTAAACAACTCAAGCATTAACTCCAGAACCTTAAAAATTCAAAAAATCAAAAGATTACATTTTTACCAAATATAGTAAATTTTATGTTGGACAATGTAATGTACATTCTTGATTAGCAAGAACACAACTTTATTTGACTCTCTAGTTTCCTCTAGCTTATTTGAGCATATTTAGCTCATGGGTTGCTTTAATTTCTATAACAAAATGCTCATATAAGGAAAAAAATAAAATACAAGAAAATTGTTTGTTTATACCTTTTTCTGAGCTAAAAAATGGTGATACTATGAGGCTTCTGCAGTAGGAATTAATGCTTAAAAATAATTAAGAGAAATTGGGAATTTTTTGTAGATAGAAACATGAGAATGTTGGTATGTAAGAGATCAAGAAAAAAGGGGAGGGGGGAGGAGGTGAGGGGCATGAGAGTAGCTTTTGCTTTTAACTGTTGAATGAATGTGGCCTCTCTGCACATAAGCTTGCTTTTTGCCTACTGGTTTTATTTATCAACAAACCATAATAATATCATCTCGAATAACCTAGTGGAAAAGACTCTGATTAATGACCAGAAGTCTTTGGTTTAAAACTCACATATTGCTAATTTACAATAAAAAAAAAAATTTATATGTTTATATATACGTGTTATCAAAATTAATACTATTTTCTAACAAAGCATATTAGTATGTCATAATTTGAAATTTAAAAATTGAAAAATAATTCTCAAAATAAGTAATTAAGTCGGATGAAGATTGTATATTCATATAATCGATCTCAATCGGGTTGGATTTGGGTCGAGTCCTACCATCATTTAGGATGGGAGGAGTAACAAATTAAGGCATGGGTTTGAGTGTTGGATAAGTAAGTTACTTAAGTAGGATTCTAAGCATGAGTCCATGATATTTGTAGTAATTAGGTTTATATCTTTCATTTTTGTAAGAAGTTAGTTTATGTCACTATAAATATAGATTAGATTTGAAGTTGACCATTACCACATCAAAAATATTTTATCAATCATAGATTATTATTTTTTTTTTCATATCGTGTTTCATTTAGTCGATATTTATGTACATTTTATGAAACAAGTCAATTTTGACTAGTGTTTCGTATTATAGATGTTTTCTTTTATTTGTTTTTGAGTAAATCAAAATTAAACAAGTCTTTATGAAATGAAGAAAGTAATAACTTATTTTGAGAGAAGGTAATTTAAAATGTAAATCATATACTATTTTTTTTGTAAATGATTGAATTTGTTAATTAATAAACGACCTTAACTTTTAGATGTATGGCTTGCTAAGCACCTTAATGGATCTCATCACTATTTACTCATCTTTCCTACTAAAACTTACTCATAAAAGAGTATTAATATTAGATAGTGGCTTCATGGTATAGTTTAATGGTAAGTGATAAGGTGATTGAGATGTTGATATTTCGACATTACAAGTTTTAGTCTGTATGAGCGTAATGCTTTGTTGAAATATTACAGAGGTTATTTCTGGTTTCCTATCTCGTTGATCATCTCCTTTAAATATAATTCTCGTAATAGTAAATTCAACTTGAGTATTAATTAATTAATTAATGTTTAATATAATGGCCCTAATTACATACTTTAATTTTCATTGATGGCGACGAGTGATGAGCATTTGGTGAATCACGTTCCCCTTTTGGATTTAGGTAATGTGTTGACTGTCAGTAATAAACATTGGCAGTTTTAGTTTATTTTACCAAAGTGATTCATGTGCTAATAGAAGAAGTGGACAATATACTTTTTATAGCCAATTCATACTTCATTTTCTTCAATTATAAACAAAAAAGTTCATATTTTACTCAAACATTTAAGAGGACGATTGCCTTTAGAAATATCCTAGACCACCAACCCGACGTTTGAAACTGACGAGTGACGACCCAATAACTAATTCAATCCTAATTAAACAAATTCGATAAATAAAGGGTCTACTCGTTAGTTGTTTGTTCACAGTACTTCTGCCAGTTCATTCTTAAAAGTCAAACTTAATATCCGTTATGGCGGAATAATTAAAAGGGACATCTTTATAACGTTTGTGATCGAATGAGACATATTAAAATGTGTATAGTCAAACTGATAAGAAATATATATGACCAAACGTGTTGTTAGTCCTAAATAAAATTACAAGTAGTTATATTGGATAGATGTATGTACTATACAAAAGCAATAACACTATTCATTTACTTCATAGCTCAACTTCGCTATAAATTACGGAGTAATGAACAAAACCTAAAGTTCCTTTAGGATAGATTAAAAACATCACCACGAGATTGCAAAGATTTTTTTAATTTTTCTAACTACTACATACATAGTAATAAGTCTTAATATGAGATGTACCATCTTCTTTCCAAAACAATTATATAATCCTAAATGAAAATACTCACTAAAATTTAATTCATTATGTGGATAATATCCCGTACATATTTGATCATATGCTAATATTGCAATTTGTTAAACTAATGGACGAGTATTTCATAAATCTCGAATTAGTGTAAATATTAACTCAAATTATCAGAGTTATATTTAGTATTTACTTATAAAATAAGTCATCTCCATTCGATTTAGAATAACAATTATTATGGATAAAACATCTTTTATAGTATATCATAGTTGCTCATGTGGATCAATTGATAGTTTTAATGTATTATTTAATTTCATGATGCAAATATACCACCAATCAATTATGAATCACCAACCCAGATATTAATGGGTATATAATCGATCCGATCATCATCATTTCACCATAAGTGGAAAGAGATGGGACAAATAATTTATTTAAGAAGTACTTATTACAATTAGGAGTCCTGAAATTAAGAAATTGTTAAAAAGGGGTCTCTAATTAAGTAATTTACTTTAATGATGCATAAAGTGAGAGGCAAATTAAACTGCATCGTCAAAATAGTGCAAGCAATCTCATGTTCACAAAAGAGAAAAGTAGGGTAGGTCCACTCAATTTGCTTATAAATGGGCCCGATATATAAATATATTTCATATAAATATAATTTCTTTTAGTTATAAAGAAAGTTTTATCATGTTATTTTCTAAATTGACGTTTTCGATTTTCGAGAAGAAGTATTATTTAAACTCCGAGCTATTGTGCTTTTCAACCTGCAAGCTCTGTTACATCTATTATGTAATTAGACATACTATAATACAAAAATTAGTAGTGACAAAATGACAAAATTAAGAAACATGGTTGCAGGAATTATTCTCTGTTATTGAAAAGCTGTAGTTATGTCTTATTACGTTATAATCTTATTTAAATTTATATTCGAATTAAGATAGCGATAGAGAACAATTATCCGATCCGTTAACGATACCAGTTAATAATAACAAAAGTTAAAGTAGTTAGGGAGATAAACAAGACGAGTTTGGGAAGACACAAGCTAGTTATATTAGAAGTAGATCGAGTAGATATACATGTTATCAAGTTGAATAGTTTTTAATGCTGGCTCGCTCGATCATGTTGTAAACAAATTAACGAGTTTAGTCTAATCCTTCAATCGAACGTGCAACTGATACGGCCATCCATTATCCGATCATTTTGCACATTAACATTATCTATTCGACTTAAGATAACGTCATGTATCAATTATCCGATCCGTTAACGACCCTGAAGTAGCCATGACATATGGATGTGAAGGCGAAGAGACATGGGAAATGAGTATGAGCGTGCATGCTCTATCAGTATCAAGGTATAGATAAGGACAAGCAAGTAATTTGTACTAACTACTAAGTGTCCTCTCAATTTACATAAGAAGAAGGAAGAAGAACATAGGCAGGTAATATCAGAAGTGGTCGGGATTCTCAATTGGAATAAGTGCTCAGAAAAAATCCAAAATTGTGTTCCCAAGCTGCCGCTAGGCATGCATGTATCATCGACTACTAGCCAACTAAATACATTGATTGATGGATTATAATAATATTCCTCCCGTTCCGAAAATTGTCACATTTTGACTTTTGTTGGTTAAATATTACAAAATTTGGTAATTAATTCTCATTAAATGATAGTAAGAAATAATATAGTCTCGTGGGATCTTGTTAGACTGGACTCAATATATTTTTTTGAAATATCAACTTTTTATAATTTTTTCGCATGCAGAATAAGAGATATTACGTTTAAAATCGTATTTTGCTGACTATAAAAAGTCAAAATATGACAATCATTTAAGAATGGAGAAGTAATAATAATGACAATAACAACAACAATAAAAATATATAGTACTCCATAAATACATGTATATACATTTCTCTTACATGCATGGTTGGATTATACTTGATATCTTTTACCACCCAAAGACAATGAGAGATTATTCAAAATGCAAGACATTTAAAATTTCCATCTACTTTTAGTAATGATTTGAAATAGTTGAGAAGTAAAATTGCAAAATGGACATAATCTAAAAATGGACTTATTAAAAATTATGAGTACTTTAATTTCTCATATACCTAATCATCGCTTCATCTCAATTTTAACAAGTTAATTGTAAAACTGGTCTCTATAAATATGATTAAGTAACGTACTTACAAGATATGTTTTGGTTGTAATAAGGATGCCGTGACATATTTAGTCCCAAAATTATTAAAGCGACACAAATGATCATAAAAGTGACAAATATGCAATATATGGTACTTATAAACACCAAATAATTAAAGTATATTCGTACATTTACTTGGACGACCAAATGTATCGTTACCACCTATTAAGACCAAAATATAACTTAAGCATATATAATGGGACAATATATTTAATTAACCCCAATTTAACTACCATTTTTTCTTGTAGTTATAAATAATCAGTTTACTTTCAAGTTCGTCATTCTTTTGGTTAACTGTGTGATTATGTCCATATAAAGATTATTCCTCCCTCCTTTTATGTTAGATAAATCTTCCTTCTTTAGTAATTCCAAAATAAGTTTGCGAGAATCAAACAAGAGCTATTAGAAATTAGAGGTTCATGCTTGATATTATTAGGTTAGAAGCCTTGCATACACAAATTCTTATTTATTAGCTTACAAAAATGGAGGGGAAAAACGCTATATATGTGAGATAAACTTGGAATCTACCTAAAACATTATGCAAAATGTAAATGTATTAAGTTCTTTGAAAACAAAGAATATTATTATAGGGAGATGTTTAACAAAAACAACATATTTACATATTGTTCGTAAGAACATATTTTTAAAATAAAGTACATTAATTATAATTATTAAGTTACATCATTTACATTTAATTGTTAAATGGAGATGTTCAAATTTTTATCGTATAAGTAGCTAAGACTGCTTAGGTATTCAAATATAAAGACAAAATTATGTACAAATTAGTTATGAAAACAAACCGTGCCCAAATTGCCTAAGCCTCTATGATGTTGGACTGAGCTGACAAAATTAACCCGATCCGTTAAGTAATCAATGGACTTTCAAATGCCAATCCTAATTACTACATTTGACTCGACCCATTCACACAATTATATGAGGAAATTGGCAACATATATATTACTGGTAATCTCTAATTTACAATTTCTCATTTAATCACTTTTTTTTTGTGTATAAATGCCACATTTTCCTATAAAATGTGTAAATTGCCAGTTAAAATCTATCGATATTTCTCATTTTCATTTTCAATTCAAACCACGACTAATCACCACCTATCCAGACCCCATATCCTCCGCCCGAATCCCTGCCCTGTCCGAACCCTTGCTCATAGGCGCACCCATGCATGTTATGTGCACCACCAGATATTTTTTTAATAAAAAGAGTAGCTTCTATATAAAGATAATTAGAAACTTTGGTGAATGGTGACCAAGTATGGCTTAAGTGTAATTGGTAACGATGTTGAGCTAACATCTTGGTAACCCTAGTTCGAATCCTCTTATTGGTTAAAGTATGTTTATTTTTTGTTCCTTTTTAGTTCCATCTAAGAGATTTATGCTCAAAGATTCATTTTGGCATGATAATGGACATTATGTCTGCTTACAATGATGAGATTAAATATTGACCCCCTATTAAATAAATCAACTATCTTGGCATTCAGATGCCTTTCTTCAAAGGGTGGTGACATTTCAATTAGAATACATTATCTGAAATTGTACACCTAGTAAAAAATGTCATCCTGTTATCGTATGAAGGCATTCAGTTTTGCTAATATGTTGAATGTGTCAAACAAATAGCATACAGTTTGATGAGATAATTATTAAAATGGCGGTTTCAAATAATATATGCAAATTGCACTTTAGTCCTTGTAAATGTTTGGTCTGCGCAAATGGCTCTGTTATTGGTCGAAAAGCTAAGGTCCGCTTTAGATACTCTTTTGAGGGAGACATGCATTAAATTTGGAAGAGATATTTAAGTTTTGAAAATTCTATTTTCATAAGAATTTAGCAGCTCCACTAAAAGAGGGACGAAACTACACACCTTTTACGCTAATATCAGGCATTTGCGCAAACTACATATTTACTAGAACTGAAGTACAACTTACACATATTATCTAAAATCATTTTGACAATTTCCAGTTGATAATTTACATTCTTTATATACAAATCAAACACATCATCATATATAATGTGGAGCTTATAATTATTATGAATATGATGTTCAACCAAACATCAACATGTTCTCATCATGTTCAACTCTCTCCAACTTCCGCTTCGACCTAGCCCTAATTGGACACGTGGAGCGCAAGTTATTCACGAGATGTAAGTACGTCTTCAGATCATGACACGTGGCAATGCCTCCTTTATTAATGTGCGGACAATCTTTGCTATTCAAACGTAGCTCTTTGCCAACTTCTGCGTACTCCCATTGTGTTTGTAGCCAGTTGGCCACTAATGGTGGCCGACTAGCAGTCGTGGATAAACTGTTCACATACTCCTCGTCTACAACGAATCCAGGTACTTTGGTGACTGGATCGTCGGAATTCACGATCCGAAGTACCTTGGTCCCACTTTTTTCTAGTTGGGATCGAAAGCTTTTGTTGCCAACACGTGGTCCCCCGAAAGACACTACCGTTACTAATGGTGCATGCTTAAAAGTGGTAGCTATGTCATATGCTGTGAGTGTGGCTAAAGCTGCTCCTAAGCTATGGCCTGTAATGGTGATGCTTAGAGGTTCATCACCATAGATTTTCAAGATTTTTGATATTTGTTGTCTCACCGTGGTTTGTAGGCTAGGAAAGTTTGTGTTGCATGATGTGTACAAGCTCAAAAATCCACTTTGCACCATTGACTCGTGATTTGATTGAGCCATGTCATTTGGTAGACATGTCAACGTGGCACGTAAATTCTCGAGCCACTCTAGACACGTGGCCGTTCCTCGGTAAGCGATCACCACGTCACGCCTCCCGAGTCTGTTGATTTCTTTCTTGTTATCACAAACTGCCACATAACCTATCCAGCTGGATTTTGTCGAAACCCAACTAGAAATGCGGTTAGTCCAGCGTGGCACTTGAACGTCACACGTGGCATGCAAATGCTTGATCACCTTGTAACCACTACACCCAACCCCACACTTCGATAACATTGTTTTATTAGAATATTTACACGTGGCGAAACTTGGCGATGACGTGTCAAAGTCAAATGCTCCGTAAGCTGCTTCGACAAAATCTCCATACCTTAATATCTCAACTTGTAGGCCTTCATCAAGAGGATCAAGCAACCCCTCCCAGTTGTTAAGTCCTTGATACTCCATCCATTTCTTATGCAACTTCGTACTTTTCTTGCAGCTAGTATTCTTCAACAATGCAAGTTGTCGCGATGAGCATTTGGTCATCCTTAGCCATGGTCCATCATCATGAACATCTACCAATTGTGGAGGGGTGCGTAATTTTCTTGTTGTCCCATGCAAAATATTGCATGGCCTAATTACCATCGTCCCACAAGAAGCAAGTCTCATGACTATATATATAATATGTATGTTGTATGATATGATGAAGAACTATATATATATATTATGTAGTGTAGAAAAAATTTGTGTTGGTTTGGGGAGACGATTCTTAGCTTGCTTGGGTGCTCTCTAACATGGGAACAATTACGGAAGTATATGTAATATGAGGCTGAGAATTTATAGTAGCTTTAGTTTGGCTTCATTTGTTGTGGGACAGAGAGTGAGTTGGCAAGCAAAAGTAGGAGTAAAGTAGATATGAGATGAGGCCGGTGGAGGGCGTGATTTGGATAGTTTTTCTGATCAAAATAAAGGAAATATCCAAAGTTATTTGGTGCATGAAAGAAATTATCGTAATTGTCGAAATGGTCTTCGTAAGATAATATTTAAATTTATTAAGAATAATGGTAAAACAATTAATACTTTATTTGAATATGGTGATGGTGCAAATACATTCCGTGCTTTTAACCCAACTCAGGCTGAAGAAACTTATTCAATGGTCACCGCTAACCGCTTTTGGTCTCAAATCTTTGGGGTTGCTTTTTCCAATAAACGTTGGTTACATTTCTTTATGTTATTTGTACCAGTAACCGGTTTATGGATGAGTGCTCTTGGAGTAGTCGGTCTGGCGTTGAACCTGCGTGCCTATGACTTCGTTTCTCAGGAAATTCGCGCAGCGGAAGATCCTGAATTTGAGACTTTCTACACCAAAAATATTCTCTTAAACGAAGGTATTCGTGCTTGGATGGCGGCTCAAGATCAGCCTCATGAAAACCTTTTTGAGAAATTTAATTAAGAAATTGATTGTACAATAATTTTGTTATGTTAATTTTGAAGTGGATCGAACTTTTTTGCAAAGTCTGCGAAAAGTCGAACCGAACTATTTGCACACTGTTCGAAAAATTGGACCGAACTCGATTAGAACTCGAACTTCAAATATTACATGGAAACTCGAACCTTAGGTTCGCACATTCGAACCGAATCGAACATAAGGTGCGAATCCGTGCAGACCGGACTCAAACGTAGTTAAGTTCAGTACAGTTCGGTGCCTTTACAACCTTAGTGAGGTGGAGTGTAAGATGATGGAGATGTGAAGAAGAAGATGATGACAGAGGATAGATAGAACGGTTTTTCTAAAATGTGCCCTTAGGGCATGGGTTAATAATAGAAAATGCACATATTAAGATCATTAACAAACCATGATTAGTTTAGATATTATTGTATTTCTACTCTCATTGCTAATTTATAAAAAGAAACGGTATGAACAAATTTATGACTACAAGTTTCTATTACTGTACTCAGTGTATGTTAAGATGAGTAATAGAAACAACAATAATACTCAAGAGAGATCTATAATTGAGGATGGAAAAATTGGTGGAGTGATTGAGTTTGTGACTGGGAAGTCATGAGTTTATTTTTTCCTATCAATAATTTCTTGATCGAGCAGGTTACACGGGACTTGTCTAACATAGTTTACCTAACTAGTGTGATTTCCAATCTATTATATCATCCTTAGCTCTATTTAGTGAAACTTAACGAATAGCGTCAAGACATCTTGCCCAGTGGCAAAACATGCTGACACTTTTAGCGGAGATCTCGGGTTCGTACCTCTTTTTAAGAAAAGAAAAAAAACTTAACAAATAGCGATTACACATCTAATTACAAATTAAATTGAAGATATATTCCAAATCAACATAACATAACTTCTAGACTATAATATCTTTGGGAGGTTTTGAACAAAAATAGTAAGATACATCACTATCAATTTATTTTAATTGGTGAAATGGACTTCTAACAATAAAGTTGAACTTATATATGATCCACGTATCATTCAACATACAGTTGATGCGAATAGGACTTGGAGCACGGTACTACAGCAAAAGCTTGTAATAATATTGGAGAATGCACGATTTCAACGTGCAACTTAAACTTCGTGGTCGGAAAGATTTATTTGTTCCTCGTTTGTAAATCCTGCTCTTTACTCCTATTCTCTAAATGTTGTTCTTTACTCCTACTCACTTGGGAAAATTTGATAGATTGACATTTTTTGATATCAATCTTTAATAGTACGTAGCACCCTTCAATTATTTTTGTAAAGAAATACAAATACTGTAATTTTTTTCTTCCTGAAATGACTATTCGATCTACAGAAATTCACTTAAAAAAATCAATCAATAATAGAAAGTAATACTCCCTCCATCCTTAAATAATTGTCACATTTTGACTTTTGGTGATCAACAAAACACGATTTAAAACGTAAATATCTATTACTTTATATGCAAAAAATTATAAAAAGTTGATATTTCAAAAATATATATTGAGACGAATATAACAAGGTCCTACAAGACTATATTATTTTTACCGTTTAATGAGAATTCATGATCAAATTTTATTATGTTTGACTAACAAAAGTTAAAATGTAATAATATTTTAGGGACGGAGGGAGTAACCGGAAGGGCCGACTAAAGTCGTATTCAAGGTTATCACTTCATAGATTCTCTAAGTATATTCATGCACCTTATCTTAGTAATGATACATATGCAAAAAAAACATTGTAATAGGATATTTGAAGCATTAATTAGATGTATATATTCATGAGTCATGACTACATATGAAGCTGCACAACATTCAATATATATACGGGTCATAATAGAGGCCACAAAAAGAATTCAAAATATTGGACCCTACTTAATGTGAATCCATGCAGCAATCTCCTCTTACTAATATTATGTATTACTATACAATTAATTAACTTCAATAATTTCATCAAAATTCACAGACAAAATTTCAGAATTCATAAAATTATATATAATTCCAGAGCTTCTCACATCCAAAATATAATAGACTTTGAAAAAATTAAGTGATATTATTTTTTAATATAGTTATACTTTTTGTTTTCGTAGTAAGTCTGTTATTTTATATTTGTTTCAATATAATATCTATTTTCCTTCTTTGCTTTAATTTATTTTATATTATGTATTTGTTTATATTCAGCTTTTATATGTTTTACATGATTATGTTATGTTTTCATTTGGATATTTAAGTTCAATAATATCACAAAAAGAATTGACATAGCAATCTTATGCATTGAGATCGAAGGAGAAGCTAAAAATCATTGATATATGTTGTATTATTGACGATTAGGCATCCATGAGTAATGCTCAATAATTTTTGTTTTATAATATTATATTTCATCTACATTAAAAATTGTAGTAAGTTGAATTTTTTTATTATCAAAGGGGCCCCATTTTTAGTTTTTTCGTACATAGCCCCTAAAATGCTAGCACCGGCCTGGTCCTTTTAGCCTTGATCTTTTTTTTTTTTGTAAATTAGTGATGGTGTGAGTTTCGAACCCAGGACTTTCCGGTACCTAGCAAGAACCTTTTCCACTAGACTATTCGATTGACTCAAATAATTTTTATTTTTAAATAGTTGTCTTCCTAGCATAATTTATTGTAATTTTATATTGTTGTGTACTTTTTTATTAATTTTTTCTTATGAAGTTACCTACCAGTTAATTATATAATTTCATTGATGATCATTTTACATTTTCATTGTATTTTTTAACTATTTTTTATTTTTCTTAAATAGTTAAAAGGACAATTAAAAAAGAACGGAGGAAGTATTTTTTTGATTGAAAAAATTATAATTTGTTTTAGTATAAGTCATAAATTAAAGTCACACATGTTTATTTGAGCTACTATTGAAAGTTCAAACGTGAGGCAAAAACGTTAAAAATGAGTAAACGAATCAAAGATAATAATCACTAACTAGAATTGTGATCATCCACAGAATATTAAAAAAGTTGTATCAATGAGAGGTCGTGCTCAAATAGTGTTATGAAAAAAGTGAAATATCATAAACCAATAATGAGGGAGGGCCAAATCACTAAAACAATGCATGTATTGACATAACATTCACGGACCGTCGTTGTTATTGATCTCTTTTAAGCTCCGTCACTATATGACAAAATTATTAAGGGATCATCGTCCTTTTTTATCTTTCTTAAGCTCCGTCATTATGCAAATAACGAAATTATGAGCGGAAGAAATAAATTAAGTGAAATGATTGCTCCAATACATGTACATTACACTTAAATTCTATGAAAACAATTGTCAAATGAAGTGCCTTCAATGTTAGTGCATATTTGTACTATTTGTTTCTTTTACCTTGTGAATATGTACAACCACGAACTATACCTAGTCTGCCACCGGTCGGGACCATGAGCCTTGTGGTTGGGGTCGTGAACACGAGCGTTGATGGAGGGGGGGCGATAATATGAGCATGGCAGCGGGGGTCATGAGTATGAGTGTTGCCGTGGTGTGGTCGTGCATATGGGTGTCGCAGGGTCGGGGTCGCGGACTCGTGGATATGAGACTATTGATGAAATTGCACACACAGGCACTAATGCACACATGCACTTGGAATTCAATGAGAAAACAGTAGTGATTGTAAATAAAAGTAGAAAAACAGAACAAATAGGTGAATAATATTGTATGAAGTACCTCAGGAATGGCTAATAACTAGAAACATCCCAACATAAAAACATCACTCAAACTTCTAGGTTTTCTACTTCAAACTTGGACAGTGAAGACACGACATTAATATGGCGTGGAGTGGCAACGACGCGATCAGAAAACTTCACACGTAAATCCAAGAATGAAGGCTACTCTGCCATTTTGCGATACCTTCAGGAAACCACAGAGAAATCTCTTTTCTAGCACTTTCAACTGAATCGCTACCATGAATCACATTCCTGTGAACACAAGATTCAAATCTCATTCAGATGTCGAACACATAAAAATCGATTGCAATAGCAACGATTAAAACTCAAGATCAACATGTCAAAGATGACATTAACATTATAGTATCAATGAAATAGGCTATCCCTTATGATGATAACAAATGGATCATATGTTAGATTTGCTCTTATTTATTTGATCGCAACAGATTACACTGGAATACATCATAATATGTTTTAGTAGGTATTTTCGATGTCCAGGGACGTCTGGACGAAGTGACTGATATACCTGCCCATATCGATAGCAAAATCACCACGAATGGTGCCTGGGGCAGAAGCTAGAGGATCTGTAGCACCAATGATGGCTCTACCAGCCGCGACAACACTCTTCCCTTCCCATACCATTGCAACAACTGGACCAGAGATAACGTATTCAACCACCCTTTTGAAATAAGGCTTTGAGGACAACTCAGCGTAATGACTCTCAGCCAAAGAACGCTGCACGGTAAGGAATTTCAAACCTGTAGAGGTCAATAAAGACAGTTTCTGTTAACTTTATATTCTAACATCATAGACGTACATGTAGTGAACAGCCAGTAAACAATATCATCAAAATATGTAAGCTTCGGATCCTGAAACCCCTCTCGGTGCCCTTTGCTATGCACACGGTTATATATTTGTACGTCATGCATTGAGTTGTTACACAATAACGTAACTACCTTGTGATATCTCAAAATATATTATGTACAATTAAACAAGCATAGGCATCGAAGGGGCTAGAGCATCCGGAGAGGACTTAATCAACTAGACTCGGCTCAATCGAAAAACCAACAATCTTTACAGATAGCAGAAAAGGATTACCTTTGAGGGAAAAGCCCTTCTTCTCAAATCTGCTAATAATATCACCAACCTAAGAACATTAAGTGGCCCTCAATCAACACAACTTCAAAAATTAACCATTAAATGGAAGCAAAAAGCAGTCAACTTAAGCCATAACTTCAGAATAAAAACTACCAAGGCAACAAAACAGAATATCAGAAATTCATACATATGATTATCTGTGTGTATCTACTACATGCATTTTACAATAAATCAACTTCTACTTAATTAACAGTTTTTTTTACTTTCCCATGAAATTTATATATAAAAAAGCTATCAACTTTAGCCATAACCTACAGAATAAAAATGACCAACAATAATAAAAGGGTTAAGAGCGCATTCAATCACTTATGTTTCCCTTCATGTCATCTTTCGATCATACGTGTGTTCAGTGTATCTCATTCGTATGTTTCAAAAAAGTATTTCACTTGGTCATTCGGTAATTATAGATGTAAAGTTAGACTTTTTAGTACAAATTGACAGGATAAAATTGCTCAACACACATTTTTGAAATAATATTAGTTTTGATTTTTGATTTTTATTCATTTATTACTATAATTTTGAGCTAGTTTTTTATTTTTGTAAAAATATGTGAAAACATAAATATTTATAAAACACTAGTAAAATTTAAAAAATATCTAAAAGATGTGTTAGGACAATCTCACCTCTGATATAAAAGTCAAACTTAACGTCCATATGACGGAATGACCACTTTAAACATGTGTGATCGAGTGGAACATATTGGAACATATGTGATCAAATGCATGTGACATGGAGAAAGATGTGTGATCGAACATACCCGTAAGAAATAATAAAACACATAATCAATACACGATGAGAGTTGAACCAAGAACTCAATGTCCCCTTGCCCGAAACATCTTTACCACTAGACCAATTCGATTTTTTCATATAACAATCTATTTAATTTTCCATGAAATTTATATAAATAGCATTCATGACATACAGAAAAAAAGTACCAACAACTATATAAAAAAAAAACAGAATATCATAAGACCAAACATATGATGATAATGTATATGTATGCATGTAATAAAAAATAAAGGGTTATAAAAGGAGAGTTACAAGGCCTCTCTGGACACCATCTGGCTTGATCATGATGAAGGTTTGCTCCATTTTATGATCTCTTTTGAGTGATCAAGATTGCAAAATATGAATATTCAGAAGGAGCAATAGTACAATTTTATAAATGGTTGTGTATTTGGGCACAAATGCCCTAGCCTTTGGGAATATATATTATATTTTTTAAATTTTCCCTACATATTCGGGTCTTGTCGTTGTAATAACTGGAATATGGGAATTCAACATTACGAGTATTAATTCGTTGATACTAACTGAACTCTTGTGGTTATGGACATACATGTTCGGGTATAAAATAGTTTCGTCTTTTGTATGTTGTAATAGATAAAGTAATTTTAAAATAAAAATTCATTTATACCCATCAAAATTATAAAAACGATTGATAGCTTACAATACTCTCCACTCCTTAAAAAAAGCTCACTAATGTATTGAGAAGTATACCACATGTCCCTAAATGCCATAATCTCGCTAACCAATTTCCTCAATCACATTACAGATTTATTCCCTTCTAAATATTGTATTAATAACTAGAAAATGTTTTTTTTTTTTGAAATTTACTAAATAATATCATATGCATGTTTTTCAAGAGTATGATAGGTGTTGTAACGTCTGACACTTTATTTGAAGTTGTAAAGTCTTGACATTTTATTTGATGTAGAATATGAATTAATGATGTTCAAGAATTGGTATAGTAGGATGATGAATTGAGGAGATTCAAATGTTTAAATAGTCCTTTTGGCTTATGATTTCAAGGGGAAGGCAATAATGGCTTTCCAGGTACAAGGTAGACTACTCCGAGGAGGGCTAAAAATGCCCGATATCAAACGAAATCGTGTCACGATTGCCCTCGCCCTCGTCATTTTTACTCTAACTATTGGATGGATTAACATTGTAAGTATGATCCGCGTTGTTCTGTTTACCCCGCCCCATTTTCAATCGTTTAGCGAGTTTTAGGCATGTACTAGTGGCGGATCAAGAGCCATTTTTCGTAGTCTTGATCATCTTGCAGTCATATATGTCAGGTTTTCCAAGGAGCCGAGGTAGAGTTAAAGTCCCGGATTTTCCGATACCCCAAAAGTACTGCTCTGTTAAGTGTCCTGCATCTTTACCCTCAAGCCACATTCTTCAGGATCCATCTTCTGATGCCTGCCCAGAGTACTTTCGTTGGATCCACGAAGATCTCCGGCCATGGAAAGGGGCCGGGATCACACGAGAAACTGTAGATGCAGCCAAGAAAGTAGCACATTTGAGGTTAATCATTGTACAAGGGAAAGTATATGTACAAAAATTCAAGAAAGTGTTTCAAACTCGAGATATCATCACGGTTTGGGGTATACTTCAGCTACTAACATTGTATCCTGGAAAATTACCAAACCTTGATTTAATGTTTGAATGTAATGACTACCCAATGGTCCTAAAGAAACACTATGAAAAGGGAAAATCAGGATCCTCAATTCCGCCGCCTTTGTTCCATTACTGTGGAGATAGTTCATCGTTTGACATTGTTTTTCCTGACTGGTCCTTTTGGGGTTGGTAAACATTTCATCATTCCCTGTACATATCTTCTTTTCGGAAACAACCTCCCTGTTATCACACGAGTAAGGTTGCATACCATCCTACCCCCTTACCCTGCTCAGGCGGGAGCCTCCTCGAGGGCAATGGGGCATGTTGATGTGGTTGAAAGTGAAAAATTGTTGATGTGCAAAGTTGATCAGGATTTTGATTTTTCTAGGCCAGAGTTAAACATTAAGCCATGGGAATTCTTGAAGGTGGACCTTGAACAAGGAACACATATTACCAAGTGGTTAGATAGAAAGCCATACGCATACTGGAAAGGGAACACAAAACTTGGTCCAGCAAGACAAGAACTCATGAGATGCAATTTGTCTGAGAAACAAGATTGGGGCGCTCGAATATTCGAAATGGTACCTTCAATTTTAATGTTTCATGTTTTGATCATTTCCTTAAATTCAAGAAATGCATTAGAGACTTAGAAATAAGATAATATTTTGGGAAATCTAAAAAAGCCAAATATAACAATTATAATGGAAATGAATGATGGCAGAGGCTATTATGCAACGGGGTATAAGCCCCGTTGTAACATTTGCATTAGTCGTGAGTAATATCTGTTCGAGTAACATGCCTATGTTTTCATTTTTTGAAATGTGTAGAAATGGCAAAATGAGAGGAAAACTGGGTTCACAACGTCAGACTTGGCGAAGCAATGCGATTATAGGTACTATGGCATCAGATTTACAGAATGGACTTGTTTTTAGATATGAATAATTTGTGTTTTGGAATGCAGATACAAAATCTATGTTGAAGGGAAATCATGGTCTGTGAGCCAGAAGTATATACTTGCTTGTGATTCAATGGCTCTCATTTTAGCTCCTCATTACTATGATTTCTTTACAAGAAGCTTGATACCTACTATTCACTATTGGCCTATTGATGATAAAGATAAATGCAATGCTATCAAGTTTGCTGTTGATTGGGGAAACAAAAATCCAAACAAGGTATTTACGATTTTATCAACATCAACATTAACATGCCTTAATGTCTTTGAAGAGGCTCTCGCTAAGCGGGATAAGAGGGGGTCAGTATGCAGCCTTGCCTTTGTGAACATCGAGAGGACGTTTTTTAGTTGACCTAAGAGTGAACAACAATATCTACTACTTCATATGAGATAAGAACCCTATGTAACATCATGAGCCATTTTAATTTATTCCACGATATTCGAAAGTCAGAGAACAGGAAATCTTTGACTTCACAGGCCATGAAAAAAGTGGGCATGCGCCTCGAGATTTCGAAAATCGTCCATATATTTTACGAAAACCAACATTTCAAAGTTCGCCCTAGTCATTATTTCAAATTTTTGGTCCTGGTTTCGTCCCTACTAAACAGTTCGTTGTTTTCGTTGAGCAGGCACAAGATATAGGAAAGGCAGCAAGCAAGTTCATCCAGGAGGAACTAAGGATGAAATTCATATATGATTACATGTTCCATCTCTTGAATGAGTATGGCAAGCTTATGCAATACGAGCCAACCATACCCGACGACGCGGTCGAGGTGTGCTCAGACAACATGCTTTGCAGTGCCAGAGGATTAAGGAAGACCTTCAGGGTAGACTCAAGAGTTAATGGCCCTGCAAATGAGGGTGCCTGTTTATTACCCCCTCCCTTTGATCCCACAACTCTTCAATCTTTTATTACGAGAAATGAAAATCTGACAAAACAAGCTCAAATGATGAGGCAATCTAGCTAGTTTTTGTAGGAAAAATATTAAGGACTATAATTTTGATTTGATGTTTTGGTTGAATATTCCAAGTAGTTAAATGTTGTAGGCTTGTAGATAATGTTGCTTGTAGTATGATGTACTAAAATACATGTTTTTATCCACAAAACAAAATGTCGAAATGCATACATTTCTATTGGATTAATTTGAAGGGGAAATGTGACGAGAAATTTGGCAGATTGGCACTTTTTGAAGTATTTTTTTAACTTGGAGCACACCTCCTTTTTTTTTGCATAGCACTAGCACACCTTCTCATGAAAAGACTCTTTTGCCCTTAAAATTAAAACAAACTACACTCATACCCTTTTCTTCTCCACACTCCATCTTCTTCCTCATTTTCTCTTCTTCTTCTTCACCAACCACAACCATCACCATCACAAAACCACCACCACCAACGACAACAACCCCAAGTTCGAAACCACCAATTCAGGAAATAGCAAAAAGATTGCTTTTTTACTCTTGAGTCGCGTATAATTTCAGAATTTAGCAAAAAAAATTGCTTTTTTACTCTTGGGTCGGCATATAAATTCAGAATTTAGCAAAAAGATGGCTTTTTTAGTCTTGGGATTTTGTATCAATCCAGAAGTTGGTGAAGTGATTACATTTGTATTGTTGGGTTTCTATAGATTCAGAAAATAGCAAAAAGATAGCTTTTTGACTGTTGGGTTTCTGTACAAATCCGACAACAACCCCGATACCACAGCGGGGGGGGGGACGGGGGGGAGGCGCGATTTCAAAGGGAGTTTGGGGAGGGAGGCGAGATTCTACAGGGGGTTTGGGGGGGAGGAGAAAATAGTGGTGGTGGTGGTGAAAATAGTGGTGGTTGGTGGTTTGCAAAAAAGAAGAAGAATAGATGGGAATAAATGAAGGTGATTTGAATTTGAAGTTGTTGGAGGTAATGGGTTTGTGAAGGTGGTGGTGGTGGTGGTTATGAATTGTAAAGAAAAAGTTTTGATGATGGTGGTGGAATGGTGAAGAAGAAAGAAGAAGAAGATGGGGGTTTCATTTAAGGGCAAAATAGACAAATTGTAGGGGAGTGTGCTAGTCTTGTGCAAAAAAAGATGAGGTGTGCTCCAAATTAAAAAAATGCTTTAAAAAGTGCCAATCTACTAAATTTCTCAAATGTGACTGCTAATATAAGTGGAGTAATATTCATGCTTCTCGTATCTTATTATGAAAAATTCGAGGGTATAAATCGAGTATCAAGAGAGAAATAGATGTTTGATTCAAGCATGTTTATGTATATGATAATATTATGAACGTATATTGTATGTACACGATAACGTTGGTTTAACCACCAATGACTGTCACGGCGTCCACCAAGATTACCCTGACTCGTAACAACTTCGAAAAGGTACTATAAACCACCAATGACTGTCACAAGTCACTACCAAAATGATTCCGACTCTTTTAACAGCTTCGAAAATGTATCGGATCAAAATTAGGGAGACTTTGATATCAATTGGACAGATGCTTAAATTATTACTGTTGGTAACTGTTAGTATTATTGTTCAACTGGTAAATCAATGTATAAAATTAATACGACTTCAAATTCTGTTCTTAAGTTTAAGTATGTTAGTTTATCTATCAAACAAAAAGTTTAAGTATGTTATAAATTACTACAGAAAGAAAAAAAGAAATGAAGGGCCCAACCGGGTTCGAACCGGTGACCTATTGATCTGCAGTCAATTGCTCTACCACTGAGCTATGGACCCTTTGATAGCAATCACTAATATTGCAAGTTTATCAGCTGTCAACTTTAACTATTTCTCAATTTTCAACAATTCATCTCATTAATCAATTCTTAGAAGTATCTGAAGAATCATGGAAACTTTTAACTGATACCAAATGTTAAAAATGAAGAAATACTTTAATTCAGTATAACAAAAATTTGTGGAGTATCTAATTATCTATATAGAGGGGATTATAGGGCATGATTTATATTTTTTATTGTAAAGAAAAACAGAATTACAAAAAATTTCAAAACAAGACAAGAATTACAAAATATTTAAGTTACAATAAAAGTTAAATCTATTACTACAATAATTGGAAAGAAGATTAACATCACCATCATGGAGGTGTGTGGTGTTATACAACTTATACCTATTACAAAGTAGACATTAAAAGAGGATTTTTTTTTTTAAATATGTCCTTAGGGCACAAGTTAAGAAACTAATAAGGGAACATAATTGGTATTTAATTATATTTGAAATTTGAATGTTACCGTATATACTTATAAATGTTACCTTATATGCGTATGAATGTTAAATTGTATTACTATATTAAGTGCTTAACATATGTCCTTAAGGCACATTTTAGAAAGACCCTTAAAAGAGACCATGTATTCTACAATATATTATTTTAAAAATATATATATATAGTTGACCCCCTAATTCTTTTATTTAATAAATTTTCTTATTTTTCATCAATCCATTCATTTTTCTTGTCCTTAAATAAAATTTATGATCCTTATATAAAATTTCTGAGTCTGTCAATCTAACGTCATGTTAAAATACACCACACAACATACTGTTGTTGCAAAAACGTTGGTGGTTGACTATAGATTTATATCACTTGGCTGCTAAACAATTTTTTAAAGAAAAGATCGCAATAAAATTATATGAATTCTTGAATATCGACGCAAGGTTTTTATACTTGATCTCCTCAGAGGCTCTGAAGGTTGTGTTTCATGGCACACCAGCTGAAGACACTAATAAAATTACAACAATTTCGACACTCTACTTGCAGTTGTGATCATTACACTCGTAAGCTAAAGCTATAACAAAAAATAACAACGAAATGGAACCCAATGGAGCGCTAAAATCATCGCCTCTCTTAACAACAATGCAGTCACATTCACATTATGCAAAAACCTATGTTAGCCTCTCCAAGAGGAGATCTTCAAATTCTTGCGTCGGGCGACATTGGCATCAAATTTCTTGATGGAAGTATGTTTAATGCATATGGAAGTATTGAGTCCTTAGTATCTAGGTATTGAATAGACTTTTTAGATCACAGCTTTGACTTAGGAGCAGGATCTGAGGTTCTCATCTTCCTCACCAGGCCTTCTTGCTTTAATGAAACAATAAGCTGGAAGTGATGAACAAAAAATAAGGTCGTGTATGAGACCACAACAATATGATGATAAGAAAATATGGCGAACCAAGCGGAAAATACTACGTGTGACACACTATTCGTTAATCAAGATAATGTACATGACTATACCTCTCCATTCCTTTTAAACATCTGGCCTGAAACAAATCCACGAGCATTATAGGCAGCTGGACTAGTTATCTGCAGAATGAAATTGATCGATAAGAGAATGTTAGGGAAAAAGGTAACCATAAACCCGGAAAGTTGTAACTATTGATGGTACCGACCACAAACAATATCCAGTCATCGGCTCTAAAAGGTTTGTGAAACCACATCCTGTAACAATTGAGAGGAATACAAAAAACTTAAGCAACATACGAAGTGAAAAAGATACGCAGAACACTGTCATTAAAAAGGACTGATTTATTGGCTAGCATGGACCTGATTTTACCACAACGTAAATAATTGTACATTAGGTGGAGCACTTACGAATGATCCAAACTAACAGCGCTTGCCCTCAAACCCTTTTGACGGTGTGGGTTCACGCTCACATTCAAAAATATTAGATCCGAAGCATATGCAACAACACATCTGCAAACCAAGTTTCAAAGTCACTTAAGATTTTCACTCAAAGACCATACTATCTGAATGGCATAGGGCATGCATGGAATATCGTAGTCACTTTAAGTAAAAAATATCTAAAAGAATAAAAACTACAATGTTATAATGCCGTCTAGAAATTTGTAATTCCTCTGTCACAGATGATTCTAGTTGAGCCACATTTCAACACCCCGTCCCCCTTTCACACATACTCTCCATGCATTGCACATGCCCTTGAGTTTGGAAGGCTCGCTTCAATCATGAAGTACCTTTGCATAACACCATAACAAATCGGTGATGGGCTTACACCCAAGACGTCTGTCAGGAATGCACATCTTCATCTAAAAGCACAAGGGTGAAACGGAATATAGGTTCACATGGATACATAAACACCTATTAAGGTACTACAGGAAGTCAATGATTATCTTCAAATGCTTACATGACCCCGTTGTAAGTTCTCAAAGACAAAGTCCATGATTACACTCTTTCAAATCTTGAACCTATTAGCTAGTACAATCTGTTGATGCAAGCATGATTGCCATAACAGGAATAGCTTTGATGGTTGATGCTTAAAAGAGACTATACAGGTACAAAATATTGATACCACATTCTTTTTTTCCTCGCAGTAAGTGATAATACATCATTGTTCTTGAGAGCGTAATTAACCATGAGACAAGAAGATGAAAAAAGAAAAGACATGAAGCTCACCGATGTAGAGCCTGGTCATCTGAAAGCGTTCCTTTTGCTCTAAACCAATATTTCAAACTGCAAAATATTTGGAATGTCTTCAAGAACAAGAACCAGCATATGCATAAGCCGCTTTGAACATATGTTTCTAGCAACTATAATAGAGAAAATGGGCTCAACCTTGGAGGAGACTTTGTCTGGTTGGTAGAGGTATTAGGTTCGCAGAATCTTATATCTATAGGCCAAGGTATAAAGTTTGCAGCAGCAACCTTGTTCCGGTAGGTCCTGATAAACAATTTTCAGCATAGATTAATCATCGCAGGCCAAACAGAAAAGTTATCTCTCAAGCACCTTGTAACTTAATTTAGTGGTAGTAAAATCAATATATTACGCAACTATTTGTTGGAAGTGAAGCAACAGGATGAAAGGACAATAAAGCTGAATAAAGTTATTGTACAAAGAATTCACATTTTGTATCTCCTTTTAAGTGCAGATGTATGATCATGATTCAAGTAATTGCTAAGGAAAATGTTAAAAATACAAAGACAATCTGCACCGAACATCAATTATCTAATTGACGTCTAATTGGTGACATTGGAGAAAAGGAAATCAACTCTATCTTTAATAGCGGAAGGGGGGAATTGGAAGTTACATGACACAAGGCCCCTTGTTCTCATATATTGAAGCCCCATGATCTTTAATAACTAATCAGTAAGTGACATTTGTTTATATTAAAAGATACTTAACATACATTAATCTTGTAACTATTCATCATGTAATTTTAACTTGTATACTTTTGTATATAATATTGATGCACTTATGTTTCTTCAAATTCAGTTTTCAATTGTATACGGTCTTTTTTAAAAATTATTTTCTCATATCTATGTTACAAAATTTTAACAATATCTAATTAGGTATACAAAAAACAATTTAGTGTGTAAGAAGAAAAAATTTGCACAGGCTAGACTGTGCACAAACGGCTAGTAGAAGGTAATGAGATGAAATGCCACAAAAACTGATTAGTATAGGTTGAATACTATCCTTCATTTTCATGATCCCTAAAAGTGATATATATGAGTAACAAAAGTGGGTGCAACTTAATGGAAACATGATTCCGTCTTTGAAACGACGCTCAATCTGTTTATCATAGGTTAAATAAGAAAGCCCAAAGGACGATAAAACCCAACAAGATCCGGACCATTATACAAGAGCCAGCTATTAGGCATGGTCAAATAGGATATCTATTGAAAGATGTGATGCATAAACCATAGCTGAAAAAAGAAAGAAGCATACCTAGGAAGAAGAGGATCGGTAATGCGCCTTTCTCGCAGCTCTTCCATTGACAGAAGCTACATCATATCCATTTTTTATCATCACCGGATAAAAAGGAGGACAAGAAGATCAAATAATCTATTAAGTTACCATTCCAGGATCAGGCACTGCAGGCATCTCTGCTTTCTGATGTTCAAATCCCTCTTCATATTTCTGCATGGAAGTTAGGCTGTCAAGTTGAGATAAACAAGAAGGAAAGAGAAGTTAGCGATTGGTTTTAATTGGTATAGTTTTCTTGTTGGTGTTATGATCGACTTCTGGGCAGATGCGAAGGTTGATTATTAAAACATACTCATACCTGAAGTCACAACATAGCACTGAAAACTAAAAACAGTCTTGTCAGTGCTTTAATGTACTCATTACAACACCACGCTGACAACGATTTTGTTTGATGATAAAAGCCACTCAAGCCAATGACATAAAAAATTTATCGACTAAATGACCTTACCCACTACAGATCTTGTATTGTTTCATACTAGTCCTTAGAGAACGAAGAACAAACAACAGTTTAAAGCAGATGCCATTACATGTCAGTCTAGTGCTGCTAATGGACCAGGTAACCCGGAACCCGCTCATCGCCCGACTCGAAAAACTCGACTTGATTACCGGCTCGTATCCTTATCGAGTGATAATCGATTAAATCTTTTTAGTCAATAGCTTATCGAGTAAACCCGGGACCCCTCGACATATTACTCTATATAATAATTACATCCAATGATCCAATCCATTATAGGGTTGTCATATTTTTCATAAAAATGTAGTCGAGTAAAGTGTTAATTTTCATAACTGAAGTTCAGGTATAAAATACCCGTTTAAATTGAAAAAGATACCAAATCAGGTAAAACCCGGCTCGAAAACCAGGTTAGGACGAGTCGGGTTTTCAAGGCTCGGCACCCGAACCGGGCTTGGGTAACATGTTTGCCACCCAGCTAGGTAAAGCTCAAACCAGACCGGATAACCCAGTACCCGGCTCATTTGCAGCACTTCATGTCACACAAAACAACACTCTGACTTTTGAAGGCATAATTTAGTCTATAGACATTGTTGAGGAAAGATAAATGACTCTGACACAACACCTGAAATGAAGCAAGCATCGTGAAAACCACAATTCCTTTCTGAATAGCATCTACTCTACGGGTAGCAAAACTTTTTCCATCTCTCACACGATGAACTTCATAAATAATTGGAACTGCAAGAGTGCAATTTTAAAGATGAGTGATCATAGTAGGATAAAATAATAGATTCAGTCACAAAAATTGTATAGGGGCCCTCCCCCTAATGATGCTGTGATAAGGTTTGTAGAAGGTAATATTAACTTTCTTTCAAGTTTCTCACTCCCTTTCATACACACAACATCCATCTGTGATGGTCTTGCATTAGGTGCTCAGGCTCCCTTTAGTTTAATTACTAGCAACCAACTTGGCACTTTGTCTGACCTCCACAAGTAGTCAATAGGTGCATCAATTATTTCATTGAGTTATTGGTTACATAATTTCATCATAAAATAATTTCAGGTAATGTAGCTCAACTATTAGCTTAGAGTTCTTGAATCTTGACGGTAAAACAAAAACAGGAAGCACACTGCTTATCGAAAACATCACTATACGGTTTTATTACTAAAGCTACATTATTAATAGTTGAAAAGCCAAATAATTTGAACACTGCCACCACAGAGAATTGTTTTACCCATTTGAAGCTGAAGTATGCCCCTTTTTACATAAAATTTATCCACATTTCTCCACATATATAAAACCAGTATCCAATTTATCAGATTTCAGTTTTACCGATCATAACTCATGCAAGAATAAATGGCATTGGAGCATAAATAGATAATTATAATACATACTGTTAAAATCCCCAACAAGAAGGAAGTAGACGTGCAAGCTATGGACGATCTTAAAACAGTCCACAGTTTTTGATGCTGCTGCTAGCGCCTGCAAATTATTAGTTAACATTAACCATAAGTTGGTGTCTTCCAATATTTACATCAAAGAAAAGGGTGTTAATACTTTACAGACAGAATCAGGATCTCATATTGAGTAACAGAAAGTAATGTGTGTTTGCAAGTGTACATTTATGTCTGGAAGATGTATTGAAAAGAGAGGAAGAGTCAATTATACCTGTCCCATAAATTGTCCTCCAAACACTTTACCAAATTTCGGAGCATCCGGCAATGTGATTCCCTTGAAGATGTTAACCTTCACAAGAACATTTAGAAATATCAAATGCATAAAATCCTCCTACTACTCACAGAAGAAACTACCACAATTACTAGGTATGCACAAGGTTACACAGAATGTAACAAATATGCTTCACAGACTACTTTCTAACTCTTTCCTGCCCATGACAGGTATGCCAGAATATCGAGGTCGTCAGTTTCGTACCTATTTGCCATAACCAGAACATCCTATTCCAGAAGATTAATTTTAACCATGAATATCTATTTATGCTGAAATGGCTCCACCTTGAAGGCATGAATAGAACATATGTAATTTTGATACTAAAGGGGGTCATTTATAACAGCAGAGGTATCAGTTGCAGCTGTGATTAATGTTCCAAAACAATATTATTTTTTCAAGATCCCAAAGTTCTTAAGGTATGATTAAGTATAAACAGATACAATCTTCTCTTTTCCAGTTATTTACACATTAAAAAAGCATTTCATTCACTGTTGAATTCCTTTTGAAGACAAAAAACAGTTTACTTCAGGTGTAGAAATTATCTATGAGATGGATCAAAGGGCACAACCAAAAAGATCTTCATATTGCTTTTACACCTCTTTGTTAGTCTAGAAAGTCCGAGGCTTCGAGCCAACACATCAAATCACATGCAAAAGTAAAATAGTTCATTCAACTTAGCAACAGATGATAAGAAGACATACAATGACAAAAGCAACTTAAACATACTTCTATAGGCTCCAAATGTAATATTTGCTCCACAAGTGAACATTTGCCGGCTGCTTCATCAGAACTCCAGATTGACTTGGCCTCTAACAAATGTATATGCTCATGAGGCAGTACCAAGCAGGTAAGCTGCCATCACAAGGAATATAAAAGATGAACAGCAAAAAAGCGTGAGTGCCTCTCCAAAAAATATAAGTACAATTAGTAAAGGGATTAAGTTGAAAGAGATGTGTTCTGTGTCAAAACAAAGAGGAAATACCTTAGTTAATGCAATAACATCAGCATGTTGAGTTGATGATTCCCTACCTGAAACAGTATCTCTCAATAGATAATTCTAATTCCAAAAACAATATGGTATACAATTAAGAATGAGTAGTAAAACTTCACCATCTCACCATGGCCAAAATAATCATATCGTTTCAACTGAAACTCGGGTCGATCCGTTTCATCAGCATGGATGGACCCAGAAACCTCGGCCTACAAAAAGGTGTGTACACATCATCTCATGTTGCATGCTCTCACATGCACTCAAAATCACATTATAGCCAAACTTACCTCTCCATCCCAAATTACAAAAATTCCGTCCCCAGCGTCTCCTTCGCGAACAACATAGTCTCCTCTGTCTTTTCATTCAAGACACACATGATTCAGAAAAACTATACTACCACCATCCCAAAATGATAGTCTAGTTTGATTTACAATAATCAAAATTAAGAATCTTTGCGACCTTAATTGATACATATAAGTTCAATTTGAATCAAAACTATCATGTTAATAGTTAACCAACTCGAAAAATACTATTTTCGATACATTTTCACCAATACATTACATATAAAAACATATTCGAGTTCAAAATTTGAAAAACAAATCATCAAAATCCAAAAACTAGGCAATGCTTATCAAGTGCACCTACCTTCAGCTTAAAACTTACTTTTTAATAACTTAAATATTAGATACCACTAAATAAACAAAACAAAAAAAAATTAATATTTTGTAACAGTAGTCAAACACCTAATTTGCATTTCAGCAACACATAAATACTCCCTCCGTCACTAAATGATTGTCACATTTTGACTTTTCATGGTCAACAAAACAAGAATTGAAATGTAAATATCTCTTATTCTACATGCGAAAAAATTATAAAAATATGATATTTCAAAAATATATATTGAGACGAATCTAATAAGATCCACAAGACTATATTATCTTTTATCGTTTGATGAGAATTTATGATCAAATTTTGTAATGTTTAACTATCAAAAATTTTAGGGACGTAGGGAGTAAAAATTAGTTCGCCAGAATAAAAAATTCAATCTTTTTTGTGAACACGGAATTAAAGATTTTTTTTTAACAACTTAAATACTACTATCAAATATCACTAATTGAACAAAAAAACAATTAAAATTTACCATAATTTTTAACAATTACAACTTGAGCAATTTTCCTGAGAGAAGAACCTGGAAGCCTCTGCAACAATGGCACACCTCCCAAGAACTCAATCACTAACAACCACAAAAACGAAAACGTCAATCAAAATAATCATCATTTAACATACATAAAAAAACTAAGTATATATACAAAAAAAGAAGTTTGTGATTTAGTGCTGACCTGATTCAGTATTCATTTTCTTGAATTTTGAGGTCAATTTAATCAATGGTTGAAGGATTTCATGATCATGAATATATAATGATATGTGTTTTGGAGGAATTTAATTGAAATTAGGCACGTGGTCTCTTATTAATTTGCAAAATGATTGGACGTCAGCACTGATGAAACCCATCACACATTTGTCCTCCTTCGAATAATTTTTAATTAACCTTTTCGTTGTGATCTGTTATACAGACACCAGAATTACTATTCAATAAATGACTATTTTGCTCCCCTAATTTGAAAGTGTGGTGATTGAGGAAGTTAAGTGGGAAGGATAAAATAATCATTACAGTCCTAAAATTACTATTTAGGAATAGTAAATTATTATTCTAGTGTGTGTATAGTGTTGCCCCTTTTCGTTTTTGGTGGTCAAGATTCTATCAATAATTACTAACTATTAGTATTATTTTTTTTTACAAAGAAATTCGTTCAATCTTAAATTGTCTCAAGTAACATGAAAATTCGGGAGATAAATAACTCTTTATTCTAAATCAGAAAGACATGCTCATCAATAATTATATTTATGTAATTAAATATTGCGGAGAGTATCTTAATGAAAATACTTTTTTAAGGACAAATTTGTTTGTATTAAATTTATATTTATTGAAATAATTATGATCGTTTTGCAACGATTTATTGTGTTTGTAGCCACTGGTTTTTTTAGAGTAAATTAATAAGAGTATATGACACGAATGTATTTTTTTTTAGAGTAAGTCACTTTATCGATCGCTCACGTTTGTTAAAAAACACTAGTCGATCATCCTAGTATGACTTTGTATACCTTCGATCACTCATATTGGGTATTGTGTATACTTTTGGTCACTCACGCATTTTTTTGGTACAACTCATGATTTTTTGAAAATTTTAACATTTTAGTAAGGGTATTTTTGTCATTTCATCATGGATTTGTATACTTTCGATCACTCACAAATCCATGTGAAATGACAAAAATACCCTTACTAAAATGTTAAAATTTTCGAAAAATCACGAGTTATACCAAAAAAATGCGTGAGTGACCAAAAGTATACACGATACCCAACATGAGTGATCGAAAGTATATAAAGTCATATGAGGGTGATCGACTAGTATGTTTTAACAAATGTGAATGATCTATGAAACCATTTGCTATTTTTTTTTATCTTAGTTCATGGAAAAATGAAGCAAACGGTCATTCAGTCAACAACCATGAACCATCTTTTGCTATAGTAATGAGTAAATTTTAGGTAAAAAAGAAAAAGAAAATTAACACTCCTTCTAGACTATCAACCACCCATTTTTTTCCGTTGGGATATCATATCGACCATATTGGAAAGATTGTGTATATGAAAAGTCTTGAAGCTGATCCACTTTGACCACATCTCTAGCAATGAATTTTGACCACATCTCTAGCAATGCATCTGTAACGACCCGCCCCAGGTGGTACTTGCCCTGAGGTTAGGCTCGATAACAAACTAGAATCAGAGTCACCAACCGATGGATGACTTGATAAATAGACAGTTTTAAAATAAAAGTAAAATAGTTTTAATAACTCCGTGAAATATGAGGAAAACCATGCTGAGTACAAGTAATAAAGTAACTCCATCGGGGTGTTCACCCAAAACCCCATAAACACAAGTAATAAACAAAAATGCAATTGATAACCCACACAGGGGTAAGATAGTCAATAAGTATATGTAAAAAGACTCGACTCCAAATATGATGACTGAGGAAACTCCTAATGCCGTCCGTCTCTCAACGATGTAGATACTAACTCTGCCGATCTAGCCTGAAAAGATAGGTCCCCGAAGGGGTCAGCTCGACAGCTGGTGAAATCCTTCTCACGCGTGGCTACCACCCCACATACGTGATGCGAAAGCAATGAAGTACCCGAACAACAATAATAGAACTCAACATCAACAATAAATAGTCTCAACAACAAAAATCACATAAATGCAATCACTATATGCTCTGGATCCGGACTTTCGCACTGTACAGTACTCTACCTAGCTCAACCTGCAGGGAGACCAACCCATGTAATCATCACGCATCTCGTCATACACACATCTCATCCATCACACATCACAACATCACACAAAAACCCCTGTACTCCGCATATGGGCCCATCACAATCATGGCGCCCCGTCAATCCTACGTTGCCGGATCTGGACAACACACACAACACATATACGACCCGTAGGTCCACCCTAACATCTCTACTCATGCTCAATACTCAACAATACTCATCCCAATGTATCCAAGTATACAGTCACTACCACACAACACATACAAGAGTAAATAACAACACGTGAGTAAGAACTCACCTCAAGCAAACAACATGTAAAGTGACACTCCAAGTCGAACTCTGGAACGATCACGCGGTCGGACCTATATAACATATAATCTATATCAAAATACTGTTCTAAAGTACGCCCCATCCCACTCGCAACCAATCAAACTTTAAATCAGATAATCCTAACAACTTTTAGTCAATTTGGGAAAAATGACGATTTTGCCCTTTGGCGGAAAATGACCATTTTGCCCCTGGGCCCCCACATGGTCAACCCCGATATATTACTATTATAACCCATATTAGTCTATGTCATATACATATTATTATATTACTACCATCTAACGGTCCAGTTATCAATACTTAAATTATTAACGTACTAGTCAACGGTCAACCCTAGTCAACTCAACTATGGTCAAACCTATGTGAACTTCCATAAATATTTCAATTCTACCCTCATATCAAATATATCAACCCCTTATCTTATTCTAGGATTCACCCCCTACTTCTAGTGAAATTACGCTTTTACCCCTCGGCTAAACTTAGTTGTACTTTTGCCCAACTTTTGCATTAATTACACTATGACCCCAAATCAACTTAATTTACAACTTAGGCCCCAAATTTGCCTCACTACCCATTTATTTGACCTCCACACCTTGAACTTCCCTTAACTTACATTTTAACCCCAAAACTCATTAATCTCAATCCTAACCAAATTTATATCACATGCTTAATTATTTAACCCTCATAACTAATACTTATTCAATCTACACCCTTATATAATTATTCCTAACCCATCCAGTACATACTTACGTCTTATATAACATCTTCTCGCTAAAACCCCTAACTTAATCATAATTACGCTTTAAACCCTATTCTTCTATATTAACCCAATGTTCATACTAATATCAACTCGTAAACCCTTATCAAGCCTAATTCATGTTCTTAATATCCTCAAGTCATTCTTAGTCCTTCACTTAGCCAATATTCTACACTCCGATAATCCATGCTCATTTTCTTCCCAAACTCGATAAAATTTCATTCTTAATCCATTTAATTTAAAATTGAACCTTATTCCAAATTACTCACCCTATGCCCATTTCCTAATTTACGTGTTCAACTCCTAATATCACCTCTAATTCCTTAGTTATAAACCCACGCAACGCCTAACCATGCCTCGACCCCTAATGCTCAACAATTCACGCCTAACTCCATTCGAACCCACCTTAATCGACCTCTACCCTAATTGACTCACCTCAGATCAACGTTAAGGCCACAATTATATATGTTTATATACTGATTTTACACCCTAATGACATTAATATAGGTCACCAATCGATCCATATAATCATCAAATACGCTTAATCATCACCAATTCGGCAGCCAATTATAACGAACAAGGTTCGAACACTACAATTACTCACATCCTATCATCGATAAGCCGCATATGTATGTGTTTATATACTGTTTTACGCTCTAATCATACTAATCTAGTTCACCATTCCATCCACGATACACCACATACGTTCAACATCGCAAACTCGGCAGCCAAACTCACGCATATCCTTGCCCCAAAACCGATTATTTCGCATCAAATTGAACGTGTTTTAAAGGGATTTAGATACTGCGCTATGTACATCAAACAACAAGGTGCACACACGGTTCAAAACGCAGCAAGAACGGACGAGATCGAGTCCGAAACGTCGGCGAATTCCCCCCCCCCCCAAAAACTGCCGAAACCGTAATAGGGAGAAGGGAGAAGACAGGGAGAATTGTGTACCTTGTGTGGTTGCGAAACCTAAGGTGGCCACGCCTAGATGAGCTCGAACGGCTGGAAAAATTCCTAAGCTTTGAGCTATGGAGGACGTGCGGCAATTTGAGGAAGAAGACGTGCATGAGTGAAGGTCACACGTCTCTTGTGTGCTTAAGTAGGTTGCTGGTGTGGGCTGGCCCATTATGGCTGGCCGGCTTACCACCTATTCGATTACGATTAAAATGCGACACTTAACGAGCTCTAACGATCGCATCGAGTCCAATCTTTTAACGTTTTAAATTTGATACTCTAAATTAGTTAACTTAGGACGAAATATTACAGCATCCTCTTTATCGTCTCGTGCAGTTTCTGGACGAACGAGACAAGTCACTAATCGTGTTGTCGTACACATATCCGCCAAAGAGTCATGCTACGGGACACTTCCCAGGCAATCCAAATGAACGATATGAACTTATCTCGATATCATAGCTATGAACTCGAGGCATATGCTAGCACCAGAACTTCGTGGCTGCATTGGATAAACCGTAACTTCTTTGAACAACAATGGAGCAGAATTGAAATCAAAGAAGTGATGCAGATTACATAGAAATGCAATTCAGTCGAGGAAGAGATGAACCGAAGAAGAAGAAGAAGAAGAAAAAAACTGGGTTATAGATCCACCGAAGTGGGTAGCCTTAACCGGATGTGTGGTAACAGGTAAAGCCCGAAGGCTGTTCCCGTCCCTGTCGGGGGAGATGCCAACCATCTCTCCTTTCTACGAACACAGAGAGATTTGCTTCTTGCTGCTACTTAAAATAAAGAACTTGTTGCTAAACCTTCGATGTGGTATCTAAAAGTATTGTCAATCCTATATTCTTGAAGGTTTTAATATACTCCGTAAAAAAAATGATTTGCCAACTCTTCTTTTCTAATTTATCTATTCATACAATAAGATTCTTTTAATTCGCTTTTTCTAAAATAATTTATAAAAGATTTCTTCTTTTCCGATTTATCCCAATCCAAACACACCATAATAAGAAACTATCTCGATTTAACCCCGGTGATATACCCGGAAACGATTTTGTGCACCTTCAGTCCCCTGTTTCCACTCTCTTCTTCTCCAACACAGTTGATTTCAAAGGTAACGTTTTTCTCATTTCAATTTCATACAGATTTCTTCCTCTGTTTAGTATCATCAATTCATCATATATTTATTCAATTGATCTTCTTCATATATATACACTGTTTCAGTCAAGAAATTAACTGAGAAAAAACAAAACAACAAAAACAATAAAAATGGCATCTTTTTGCAGAGGAAAAGAATCCATGGTTATTGTAAGGACAATAGCAAAAAACCAGCAAAACCCATCTTCACCATTTTGCCTTAAACATATGTTAAGCCATAGATTAATAGGAATTAATGCTTTTGGAAAATTTCAGAAGAAATTGTTCAGCCATAGATTAATAAAGATTCATTCTTTTGGAAAGTTTAAATCTTTTTCAACTAGTTCTAGTAAATTCCCTGAGTACCAAATGCCAACTGTTACATGGGGAGCAGTTCAAGGACAGAAAGAGAAGCTCCTTTCAAGGGTCAAGATTTGTGACTATTTAAAATCTATAGGGATAGTTCCTGATGAGTTGGAGGAGTTGGAATTGCCATCATCTGTTGATGTAATGAGAGAGCGTGTCGAATTCTTGAAGAATTTAGGTTTGGTGATCGATGATATTAACGAGTATCCATTGATGTTGGGGTGCAGTGTGAGGAAGAATATGATTCCTGTGTTGAGTTTTCTGGAGAAGGTAGGGATACCGAGGGATCGGTTGGGGGAGTTTGTTAAGAGCCATCCTCAATGTTTGAGTGCTAGCGTTGTAATTGAGTTGCAGCCGGTTATTAAGTTTTTAAGAGGGCTTGATGTGGAGAAAGAAGATATTGGAGGTGTGTTGATGAAATATCCGGAGTTTTTAGGGTTTAAGACTGAGGGGACGATGAGTACTTCTGTGGCATATTTGGTCAGTATAGGGGTGTGTCCAAGGGATATTGGGGCAATGGTGACCGAATATCCTTACTTTCTGGGGATGCGAGTTGGGACAGTGATTAAACCTCTTGTTGATTATTTGGTTTCGGTGGGTCTGCCAAAAAGGATTCTGGCGAGGATGTTGGAGAAACGGGTGTATATACTTGGATATAATCTTGAAGAGAGTGTGAAGCCAAATGTGGATTGTTTAATAAGTTTTGGAATTCGAAAGGAAGCAATTCCGAAGGTTATTGCACAATATCCGGAGATACTTAGTTTACCTTTGAAGGCTAAATTATCATCATTGCAATATTTTTTCAATTTAAAGCTCAAAGTTGATCCCGATGGATTTGCTCAAGTGGTTGAAAATATGCCTCAATTAGTCAGTCTCAACCAAAGTATGATCATGAAGCCCGTTGAGTTTCTTCTTGGAAGGGGGTTTCCTTTAAGGGATGTGGCTAAAATGATGGTGAAGTGTCCTCAGTTAGTTGCTGTGCCAGTTGCACTCATGAAAATTAGCTATTACTTCTTCAAGAGTGAAATTGGGAAGCCATTGAGTGAGCTAGTGGAGTTTCCTGAATACTTTACTTATAGCCTGGAGTCGAGGATCAAACCTAGATATCAGAGGCTACAGGCCAAAGGTAGACGATCATCATTATCTTGGTTTCTCAACTGTAGTGACAAGAGATTTGAAGAGAGATTGTATGGTAATTATATGGAGGTGGAGAGTTTCGGTCCATCATTTTATATGGGTGGGAAATTAGAACTACGAGGAAGTGATATTGTATCAGAAGACGAGGATGAAAGTGACCAGGAAATACTCTACCAGCATACTGTTTCACTATAGTCTAAGGAATATAAGAGATCACGGTCTTCTTACAACAGGCTTCATCCTCACTTATTCTCATCTGCATCCGGATAAAAGAGAGTCGATTCACAAAGGTAATGTAATCTAAGATTAGTTCAGGTCTAGGATGTTCACCTTGAACTCTATTGAGAGGGCTCCCTGACATTGAAGGGAGTTCTGGTAGCCCAGTTTTTGTTATGTACATCAATGAAATAGTTTCGAGGAACTGTTATGTTACATACTTATACATATGTTCCAAGGGAAACTGTAGTGCTTATTGTCAATCTTTAGTTTGTTATCTATCAGTGCAACCTTCAACTGTTACTTGCTGATTAACCAGTGATTTAGACGAACTTAGTAATCTCTTGTGGGATATTTTCATAATCTCTTGTCCAATGGCTTGTGTAAAATTGGATGCAACTCTTAGCATCCTATTGTACTTAAGAGGCCTTCAATCGAGCAACCTGTATTAGCGTGGAACCTCTTGATTCCACTCTTCAGAACAACCTTGACGGTAAATTCGCTTTATTCTGATCATTCAAAGGCATTGGGGCAATATCAATATGAATGTAATCTATGAGATTGTTCGATATACTCAAATGTTAAAGCAGTTTTTTAATTTGTATCTTAAAACTTCATTTTTTCCCCCAACCCTTAACTTCATTAGGCCAAACTAGAAAATTGAGTAAAAGTAACTAATGAGCTATATAACCTCCCATAAATATGAAGGCATCTAAATTGATTCTATTATCTCTAAAAGTATTACTCCAGAAATAAACTAATCATCGTATTAGTCTTCTTCATCATCTATGTCTATGTCATCAGATATGTCGTCCTCATGTTTGTGATTCTTGTAGTTCTTCTTATAATATATGCTTGTGTCATCATACATGTCGTCCTCATCCTCGTCCTCGTGTTTCTTGTGTTTGTTCTTCTTCAACTTAGTGAACTTATGAGATGTAATTTTAATGATGTTAGAAGCCAGCTTTGCATCCTCAATTAACTTCTCGACAGGGCTTGAATGGTGTAGTGATCCTTTCCTACAATTATCGATCTTCTCCAATACATCCTTCACATTATCTTTTATGTTATCGTAGTTACGAGCCTTCCAACCTTCCTTGGTCGATTCAAGCTTATTGATGGCATCTTTATAGTTCCTTGAACACTTCGAATATTCGTCGTAATTATTATCAGATGTTCCATCTCCAAGAACATCGAGCTTCTCCCGTGCCTCTCTTAACTTTTTTAATCCGACGTCTATAGCCACTTCTGTTAGATCTTTAAGACTAACATGTGAAGTGCGGTAATCAGATTTTAGTAGCGTCAAACAATGTTCTTTGGCGTTCGTCTTTAAGCATATTTTCTTGAGACTTTTTTCCTTTATTGCTATTGTGGATGGAACAAAGAACACCACGAAAACAAGAAGAAAACTACCTAAGATACTATGAACAGATTTCATGTTGACTTGATTTTCTTTTATTACAACCTAAGTGAGAAATTGAATGATCATTCCAACAATGTCTACCTATTTATACAACCAAGAGAATGCTAAAAACTACAGTTATGAACATTTACTGATATTTATGAATAATGTAACAATATTACATTTATGAAGTAGTTTTAACTCTTTTATCAGTTTTACTTATAATATTACATTTATGAAGTAGTTTATAATCTAGTATTTAATCATTCTCGTAAAAAAGATGATACTGTCATCTTAAGGTTCTGCCACGTTTTCATGAGGATGTATTGTAAAAGATCGAGAATTGTAAAAAAGGACCACTAGACTATTCAAGCGACATTTGAAAGCTAATTGATGATGCAAAGCTCCATAGTAAAATTATTAAAATTATATGCTTCACGAAGTTAAAGGATAAACGCAAGAAACAGAAACATAAAGATGACACATGCATGTATTATAAAGACCACAAAAACCACAAATACCAGCACGATACGTAGATAATTACTATGTGGACTCATATGATGATTGGTTTACATCCGAAGGAATACTTAAAAATATATAGAATCAATCGCTCCTACAAAACGCCTCTTCGACAACACTTACTTTTACAACACTTCAAAAAAACGCCGTCCAAGAGGTACTTAACTGTCACTTTCGTGAGGCGTCGTCGAAGTAGGTTGTTCGAGTACCCTAGAAGTATTTTTTTTCGAACCTCATCAGTCCCCCTCCCCCCCGCCAAAACCCCAAACCAGAAAAATAAACACATCAGGCAAAAGTCCAAACACCCCCCCCCCCTCGCCCCCTCCTTCCCCCCCCACCCTCTCCTCCTCCTCTCACCATCCCAAATAGCCCCCGCCCCATCCCAAAATCGACCCTCCCCTGCACATAGTTCAAGTAAGTGTTTTGTTGTAATTTTAGTTTGAATTAGTTAGTTACCGAGTATTTATTTTTGTTTATAGAAATTAGTTTGCAATTTTAGTTAACTTGCAATTATTAATTATTTCGATATTAGACTGGCTTGTGTTTTGAAATTCTTAATTAGTTATATTGCAATGATTTTATTTTGTTTATTGAAATTATTTAATTAGTTTAGATATAATTAGAAAGAAGGTTAATTTGGGATTATTGAAGATGTAAAATTGTAAAATGTTAGGTAATAGTTGAAAATTATTAGCTACTCCTTCCAATCCAAAAAAAATGTCTTTCTAGAGATTTCACACAAATTAAGCTTCATCTTGAATTTTTATTAGAAGAATGTTGAATGTTTACTTTGAGAAATGTTCACCTATATTGACATAAGCTAAGTTTTTCTAGGTACATTTTACTCTAGTAATCAATACGATAAGTTATGGATCGAAAATGGATGGTTGCTGGTCGTTTGTAGTTTGACTACATTATGAAGTCAACATCCACTATAGTTCAAAAGGTAGGTAATACAGTTAAACAAATAGCAAAGTACAAACGTTCTAGCTGGTGGTACACCCCCCACATGGCAGCTGCTTCTCGCGCCATTGCTCAACGCATCCCTTTGGTTGACTTTGTTCTTGAAGTGAGAGATGCCAGGGTAACAATTCCATACTTCAATCTCACAAAAAAATTCAAGAAATGTATTTTAATTTCTGTTCGATGAATGCCTACACAATTGTTATCATTAGTTTGTCCTCCCTTTAATTTTGTTTTAATTGACGTTTGGTTTTTCATGTCAATATTTAACCGTCACTTACTGAAGTATAGAACATAAAGTAATTGATGGTTAAAGATTGACATGGAAAAACAAAAATGACTATTAAAAAGAATTGGAGGGAGTCCTGTCTAGCTTATGTCAAGAATGCATGAAGTTTCATCCTAAAATCATTTGACAATAGGAGAGTAACCAAGACCCTTATAAACCACCTTGTATGATTTGACCTGTTGAATATTTGTTGATTTTTCCTTAAATAGTGTAATGTTACACCTTCTGCTTGTTTATTGAGAGTTATTTTCTCAAATGTAAGAATCAATGAGAAGTGACTAGTTGTACAACATCAACAGATCCAATGTCCCGAAAGAGGTTATTGCCTAAGTGAGTGAGTCCGATAAGAAGCGTAAGTAGTTTAATGAACTATTGTAGTGTAATGTCTCACATATTGAGATGAACTATTCCAAGAGCAATAAAATACAATATCTTGACGCCATAAGACATGGAGATAACTACTTAAATAAAATGAAATTGTGATTTTGGATTGTTAAAAGGCTTGGGTAAGAGACTAAGAGTGCATTTGTTATAGCTTATGAAATGTTAGTTTCAAATTGGTGGCTTTTCTTTAATTTTTATTGTTGATATGCTCGCTTTCTTCTTAGTTACGCTTTTTTATGCTTTCAGATTCCTCTGTCTTCAGCATATGAGGAGCTGAGGAATGTCTCGACTTCGTCTAGACACATTGTAGTTTTAAATAAGGCGGATCTTGTTAATCATTCAGAACTGAAGGTGATTAAGTTTGTCTTCTAAATTGAAAACAATATCATTGTTCATTAAGTAAGCTGAGCGAACTTGACATTTTCTATCATACAGGAATGGATGCGGTACTTTGATCAGCAGTACAATATTTGTTTCGGGGTCAATGCACACAATAAGGATAGTATAAGAGAGGTTAGTGTTGGACGTCTTGCTTATTAGTCTGTTGTGCAGAGTAGATCTTGTTGGTTGCAGGTTGTAGGATCTTATGTAATTATCACTTTCTAATGATCTATTTACCTTGAAGCAAGTTATTTTTGAAGAAGTAGATGGCAATACGGATATATCTCAGGCTCGTAAGGCAAATAATGAGATGTAATAAGAAAATAAAAATTTATATACTCCATATATGGCTTTATCCTGCATTATCGACTAAAACTTTGCACTTGAGAAAAAACTAGAGCATAAATAAATTGAAATGCATAAAACATCAAGTTTCAGTGCAAGGATAAGCACCTTGGCCCCTAATTGGTACTCTCTATAATAATGTCAAACATCACTAACTTTCTAATTGCTATAGGTCTGAAGGTTGAGCGCATCCTTCTGAGAAGTATATAAGATATGCATGCTTATGTTTTATTTGTGCTAGGGGGAATACGCTTCTTCATCCTCTTAATACCAATGATTTCTTATGCCTTGATTTGGGGGACTTTGTTTGATGGTCTCATGTAGAAGTTTTATGTGTTACTCTAACCTAGTTGACATGATATCCTATTATAACTAGTCGAGTCTACTTTAGACGAGTTGGTTGGTTTCCCATATTTCTGACCATATAAAGTTTGAAATAACAACTTGCAGTTCCTGAACTTTCTTCAAGCAAGAGTTAGGGAATTATTGAAGACCGAACGTTCCAGACATACCTTAACATTTATGCTAGTTGGCATCCCTAACGTGGGGAAGTCTGCCCTTGCTAACTCATTACATCAGATGGGAAGAATCACTGCTGCAGGTATGTCTTCCTGTTTTGCTTCTCAGTATAGTATCTCAATTATTACCTTTAAATTTAGCTGAAGCAAACTGATTAGAATATTTGGCATTCTGGCATGTCTGTTGAAACATAGAGAAAGGAAAGCTGAAGCATGGGGTGGTTAGTCCTCATCCAGGGGATACCAAAAATATTAGCAGCTTAAAGGTATGCAACAGTTTTGTTTGCTTGATATTGTGAACCTTCTTTGGCCTCTTTGTCAATAGATAAAAATGAAGGCTTACTCATAGCGTCGAATGATTTGCTTTAAGATCTTGTCTTACATTCTTTTAGATTTATTTAATTATAAAATATGTCATCTTAAACTGGCTCGTAAAACCACAGAAGCAAATCAATTATTTGCACCTTTACATTTCTAGGCATATAGATGAAGGTTCGGCAACTTTAGTTCCATTGAGTCTGTTCTTTATCGTTCCTTATTATTATACTTACTACATATTTTATCCAGATCGCTAGTCATCCCAACATATATGTGTTGGATACTCCTGGCATTTTGACGCCCGAGATTTTAGATGCTGAAGTCTGCTGCAAACTTGCTTTAACAGGTACTATGTAAAGAGGAAATACGATAAGATCTTGCCATCGGACATTGCAAAAAAATTGAACTAATGCTTATAATCTGATGTCTATATGCAGGAGCGATCGATGACTATGTAGTTGGACCAACAGAACTTGCTCAATATTTTCTATCTATCCTTAACTCGAGCAAAGAGTACCAAAAATGGGAGAAATTTTCCAGCAAGGGTGAGATGGATATCTCTAATAACTCTGAATTAGACGGCAGACTGAGGAGGCAATATCCATCAGATCACACCCAGGTATTTATGCTATTTTGATAGAAATGTTGAAAACCTCGATTAAAGGTTTGCCAATTTTCTAATGTATCATTAACGTAGATACATAGAGGTAGGAGTCTTCTCGTGAGAGTCTTCGGAAACCAAAGTAAACTTAGTTCTAAATTTCTCATTTGGGAGAAAACTTACTGTTTTACAAGTATAGAACCATGAAGGAGAAAATAAAACCGTGAAACCTTTTACATGTTATGTATATTATCTCTTAGAAGCAATTAATTTAACTTTTTCTATGGTCTCAGGATTCCCTAATATGTGTCTTCGTGAACACAAGTTTATTAATAAATGATAATTTGCTTTCACAAATATCTAATTAATATGCCTCCCGCCAATAAATGAAGTTATTCAAAGTAGGATGTATATGAGCAGTGGACTATATCTTCACAATGGATATAGTATGTGTGAGTATCAAATCTCCTTACACTTCGGTTGAAGAATTGTTTATGAGTAATGATTTAAGCTCAATAGTGATATTTTTTATACTTTCATTATCCTTCCACATTACAAGGACACAACAAAAGTATAATATTTCACTACATGATGTTGATAGCTGTCCCCAATATATTACGTTTTTCATATTTTCAAGATGAATTTGAGTCTCCAATCTTACTAGAGTTGTTGCATATGTATTTACAGGATTTTGTTGTGAATGATGTTCGGAAAACTCTATATGAGGCAATTTCTTTGTTTGATGGTAATCAAGGATGTGAAGATAATTTAGCGCGACTCATTGAAACAGAACTCACAGTTTTGCAGAAAGCGTTTCATATTCCTCAGGATCTGAAGGAGGACGCCCATGCCAAAGTAGCCACAAAACTAATCAACTTGTATAGAACAGGAAGGCTAGGTCATTACGTTTTGGACCCTCTCCCGGGGCAAAGCTAAATGCTTCACACTGTTTGATCGGTCTGTAACGAAGACTGTCATACAAAGTGTAAACACGATCTATTCTCGTGATTCCATACCTACTCAGGTTTGACCATGATCAACATATATTTGATTATAATACCATCAAGTTAAGGTACCTTTTCTTTACCTAATAAGGTAGACTGCTCTAAATCAATCCTAAAGTAAAGGAATGTTTTGTCTTTCTTGATGATCTTTTAATTTGATAAACATTTTCCAATTGAATATGTGAAAATGATGTCTATACAAGTTTTAATATCAAAAGGTTAGTCAAATTCAGATCAATGTTGATTGATACAAAGCTAAAATCACGCCAAATGCTAACAAATAATAGTTGAAGGATTAGGCAGAATATTCATCATTTTTTTTCTTGCTGAGATCAACATCTCAAAAAATCTTGGCATTGTTCCTCTCTCTGATTGACTACCTTAATAGGGACTGGTGTAACTGTTATACATTTCATTATAAGTATTTTACGTTATCGTTCGAAATACTCTTCTATTGAAAACAGCGACGGAATCAGGATTTTTAAGTAGTTGCAGCGAAATAATAGACACAAGAAACGTGAAGAACAATATAAAAGCATTAGGAGGGGGGAGGATCAAATAAATTTTAAAAAAAATGTATATTGAAGTTCTTTTTTAGTCAACTCATCATATTTTGTCACTAATATAAAGAAGAAGTATGAAAAAGTTGAGGATAGGGTGGGGAGGATGGAGGGGTGGAACAGGTGTGGTGTGCTTAGGATAGGGTGGGGAGGATGGAGGGGTGGAACAGGTGTGGTGTGCTTAGTGCTGTTAAAGGACCGGGTAACTCGTAACCCGCTCGTTACTCGACTCGGAAAACTCGGGTCCGTTACCCGCTCGTATCCTTATCGAGCGATACTCGAGTAATTTTTTTTACTCGATACCCGAATCGAAAAACCCGGTCCGCTCGATTACCCGCTCGTTTATTTTTTATATTGTATATTTATATGTAATATATGTTATACTTTAATCATATTGAATTTCAAATGACCAATATAAAATTAGTATTGAAAAGAATTCACAAATTTGCATTTAACAATTAAATATGTTTGAAGAGAACCCCAAAAATAAAAATTTTAAATAAAAATTTGGGGATAACCCGGAACCCGCTCGTCACCCGGCTAAAAAAACCCGGCTCGGTACCCGCTCGTGTCCTTAGCGAGCGATACGAGGGTAATACATTTGCTACCCGGCTCGTTATAACCGGGTAATTACCCGACTCGGTAAAATAAAAACCCGGCCGGGTAACCCGTTACCCGCTCGAACCCGGTTCGTTAACAGCACTAGGTGTGCTTGTGGACGTAATTTTAACAAAGTACGGAATTGTGATACTAACGGCTTATACGTATTCTTGCTTTGGAGGTTAGAGTACATCAATGAGGTAAATCGTTAGAGATAAATTGCTAGATATGACCCAACTGATAAAGAGACACGATATATATATATATGATCGGTGTTTCTAAAATGTGCCCTTAGGGCACGGGTTAATAATAGAAAATGCACATGTTAAGAACCATTAACAAACCATGGTTAATTTAAATAGTTTCATTCCATTTTTATAGCAATTATCTTCCTTAATTTTAGTCAATTAATCAATCCATCAAGTGATTTCATTTATTAAAACATTGTCATCAACTTTATTATGCGTATAACTCCATTAAAATCCACTTACATTTGCTGCAATATTATTAAAATTTTAATCCGTTGAATAATAATTTTTTATTAAAATTTTAATTTTGGTCAATCAGTTGATACGGATAAGCAAAAGCAAGAAGTCGATAATGAGAATACTGATTTGAACCCTATATTTCATGTCAAATATAAATTTCATAATAATTTTTTTAATAATTTTGTTGTTATACATTTTAATTATCGCATTCGTTTATGGATATTAATTAGCATATGACTTTTGGTAATTTAATAGTAATTTTTATTATCGTTGTTGAATATCATTTTTATTGTCGGTTTTTAATAGAGTGCGAGCCTGATAACTCGAGAAAGAAAGAAAGAGCCAATTGATTCATCTACTTAAATGAGCTGTTTTCACTATAAAAAGATTTAACTAATTGAAAAAAAATGATGAAAATTGAATAAATTAAGGTCAACAAGTATATACGCATAATAAAGTTGATGGTAGTGTTTTAATGAATGGGATTCCTTGATGGATGGATTAATTGACTAAAATTAAGGAAGATAATTACTATACAAATAGAATGAAACTATTTAAATTAACCATGGTTTGTTAATGGATCTTAATATGTGCATTTTCTATTATTAACCCGTGCCCTAAGGGCACATTTTAGAAAAACCGATATATGATATATCATGGTCAAATATGTTAAACTAAGTAATAACAATCTCATGGCTAATAATAATCACAATATTAAATAACTATTCTTGCAAGCATTTTCCTGCGTCTTTAATTAATCTCACATGGATGACACACCCTTTTTTGTATTGTAATAATTTTTTAAGATTAAAAATCACAAATAATCAAATTAAGGTTGACTAATTAATGAATGGCAGGTAAGTAGATGGCATCAATTACGTTTTCTTGATTTTTTTTTTATATACTCTGCAAATATTATAATTAAATATTGGTCAAGTATAACTGCTGAAATGGTGTCCGAAGCAATTAGGACAATCTAATATTTCTTCCTAACATACAATTTTAGAAGTGATCAATTCATCAAGAAGCACAATTTTCATGTTGCTTAAATGTGATTTCAAATGAAAAATAATCTACTAAAAGTTAAATAAAATTCAACGATTAGTATGATAATAAAGGACTAGTAGTTGTGATAATGTAATTCAATTAAATCAATTTAGCTGACATAAAGACATAAAGTAATCAAGTATTCACATAAGCTCCCCTGTATTTTTCCCTAAAATATACTATTAAGTATCAACACCAACTTTATTTTTTTAATTTTTAGATTTAGTGTTCATATATGTATTTTAGCAATTTCTCTATCATTTACCTACAATTTAAGCACATATTTAAATAGATATTAATTAAATTTTCAAAAGTATAACATAATATATCAAATATGGATGTTGAATGATTTTTAGTTTATATTTATATATGATGAAAAATATCTAATTATTTTATTTTTATCTTTTAATTCGAATTTTCAAATCCTTAAGCATGCATTCAACAATCAAGTTCAAGAACAAGCTGGTTCTTGACTTATATTTGAAGTAGAATCAAAAGAATAAATTGTACTCAAATTGTATAAATACATACATCTTTGTGACCGTATAATTCAGGAGTTATATTCCTATATTAGCTTCTTAATCTGTATCGTAAGGGCACATTATGCCAATTCTATTATCGAAATATCGATGTTTTTGTTGTTATTACAACTTACAAGTACTTATACTTATTAGTAATTTAGTTTGTTCTTATGGAACAGTTGAACAACTATTCACTTAATCCTATGTAGTTGAATTGGATCTATTTATACAATCGTCATGATTTTCCCAACTATTTTGTTGTGTTCCCCATCGTCATTTTTAGTATTTTTGGTAACTACCACTCAATTTATAAACATTTGATAGTTCAACTTCAAACCGCCTGTTTGAAATCTCTTGGGAATCCCATTATTCAACATGGAGGATCATTTTTGAATTGTCCATCAAACTAAGATATGTAAATGATTTAATGGTTAAATTAGTACTTTTGAATCTCAACAATTAAGTTAGTATTCTTTAAATTTCTTTATAGAAAAAAGATATTGAAAATTATTGTAATCATACCTATAAAAAATAATATCAATCATTTACATTGAATAAAATAAGTTTTTCTTTAATTTTGATTTGGGTAAATGTTTGATTTTATTTCATCAATTCATAAGCCGTTATTTTCCTTAAATAGATAGCACTGATGATATATAATTGAAAAAGGGGAATTTTTTTTGGGGTTAATGACGATTGTTGATAAACGGGAGAATTGAAAATTGTTTCGAAGCCATTTAAAGTAGCTCCATGTTCTCCAAAAAATAGGAGATCAATAATAAAATTATTCATTTTTTGTAAATATTTTATACAATAACTATTTATAAATATCATCAAATAACTACGTGTAAAAATTAAACTTAGTTAAGTTTAATTTAATAATATGAGATATATCAGAAATGTTATATGTCCTCCTATTTATTAATAAAAAAAATCATACTCCATCTGTTTTTTTATATTTATTTTTCTAGCCTTATTTTTTTGTTTCAAAAATATTTATTTTTCTAGCATAAAAAATTGTAATTTTATATTTTTAATGTACTTTTTGACTACTTTTTATTGTTAAATTAGCAACTAACAAATTATATATATAGTTTTAATTAATTTTTTTTATTTCCAATATAATTTTTTATTACTTTTTACTCCCTCCGTGTTTTTTATATGTCGTTCTAGATATTTTCACATATATTTAGTAAAATTAAAAGTTATTTAAAAGTTGTCTAAATGTACATTGAAAATCTAAAATGTCAATTAATTGTCATTATATTATTGGTTAGTTGATAATTTCAATGAAAAAAGTAATAAAAAGGTACATTGAAATTGTAAAAATCACATTGAAATTATAAAACATCATATAAAAAAAAACAAAACCAAAAGCCTAAAACGTCATATTAAAAAAACGGAAGGAGTATTTTTCTTAATCTATGTGCAAGCAAATAGATAGAAAGACACTATAAAAGAATGGGGGGAGTATATCATTACTAGATATAATTAGAAAGGGGGAGGGAGTTGAAAGTTATTTTGAAGTCATTTAAAGCTCGATGTTCTTTTAAAAAATAAGAGACCAATAATAAAACTACTTATTTTTTTATTAAAGTTTTCTACAATAATTATCCACAAAATTGTCAAATAACTATCCATAAATATTATCAAAACAGATGGATTTCATAATATTTATCTGGACTATAACATATAGTTTAAATAATAAATTAGAGGTAGTCAAACCCCTTAGATTTTGAAAATTGCATCTGTTTTTCTTGCTTATTTTAATAGAACTAACAATTCTCAATTAATTTTTCGGATAATGCCCATTGTTTCATATTTTTCTATTATATTTCTAATGCCCACTACAATTTTCTTTTAAAGGGTTGAGGTCATGGGTTCAAACCCCTCTGATTTTACTTTTAACACACTTTTATATTTTTTGTGATACTTGAATTATTTCTAATTTATTTTGGCCTCCCCTTTTTTTTTAAAGTTGACCCCCATTAATTTCTATCTTGGTTCCGTCCTTGTATAACACGTATCTTTAAACATATATGCGGTTGGGGCTTCGGAGGGATCGGAGTAAATAAAATCCTCTAGTTTTCTAATAAAGTTGTATAAATATATATAATTCTTTTTATCATATTATTACGAAATATCACCTTTTAAATCGATGATTATAGCCGAAATTTTGATAGTTGAAACCAAATACTTTAACAAATTGAAGGGATATTTAAGAATTGTACTTGAGACTATCCAAATGAGTTGATGATGTGTGGATTACTAATGTCAATTCTTATACTTGACAGTTTGCTATAAATTAAAGTTGTGAATCATTCTACTCATATAAATTACATAAACTTCAAAATACAGAATCCATTATATATATATATATATATATGTATGTGTATAGTTGACAATTATGCAGCATTCATCATGTTATTGAAGAGATTTAATCTGAATATCCGGATGATGATCAATCTACAGCCAACTGTTTTCTGCTGAATTAAATTCTGATCTACTCCTATATTTTTATTAATTAATGTACTCAAAGTCATACTGCAGAACTTCTTGGAAAGAGTAATATTGGTTAGATAATTGTTTCATGTTTGAATAAATCATGTATAGATTTAAGCAAATTAAGATTGAATAATTTAATTCCTACACAGAATCATGAGTATATATTCTTAGAAAATTGATGACATCATAAGTTATTTATATTAGATGATTTACTTTCGATCTCTATTGTAATTCTTTGTTACATTTAGTATATGAATTGATAACTACAATAAATAAATTATATTTAAATCCGTTTTTTAGTTTTTGTTCTAACCATTTTCACATAAATTAATAAAAACTATAACTAATCAGGAATTACATTTAAAATGTCAAGCGACAGTTAATTGTCACTATATATTATTGGAAAGTTGACAATTTCAATAAAAAAAGTAACCAAAAAGTACATCGAAAATGTAAAATTATAATTAATTATACTAAAAAAATGTCAAAACTATCATGTGTCCATGTTCAATGTATGCTAGTATCATAACAAGATTGAAGTGCCGGTAGGCCGTAGCCAAGCAGGAGGAGTAGGTGAATAGGTGAGCTTGTGAAAGTAAGATCATGAATAGACTGCATGTTATTGTGTCAATCCGAGATCTATCTGTATACATTCTACGAATAACGTTAGATCTCAGTTGCAAAATATAAACAGATGGCAGTCTCCAATATTATCCAAAGGATAAATTAAATATGACTGTTAATCTTTCATAAAATAAAAAAGGAATATAATAAAATTAGTAAATATATAATGAGAAATAGCCTAGATGAGAGGAAATGAAAGAGAGGGTCAGCTAGGCAGCTCAACAGCAAAGTTACATATAATTAGCAATTTCAAACGATAACGTGTGGAGGAATCGCTCTAGTCTTCGTCGGTGTTATGTAAGCTAGGTTTGAATATAAACGTTTGAAATAAACAGTTGAAAAACTTATTAATATCAATATCTTTTTATTTTTCTATAAATCAAGAACATGCTAACTCTTACGTTTCATCTAATCAATTGATAGACATAGAATAAAGTCAACCTTTTCGAGTCGAGAGGTAATATAAGTGTTAAGGTAATTAATACGGATGAACAAAACTAGATGTCCATCGTTCGAAGCGTTGTGAAGGCAGTATCTTGCTGAAATATTGTACCGATTATTTTTGGGTTCGTTCTCATTGATCTTCTCTCTTTCACGAATTTATTAGGATGAATCCTTTAATTTATAATAACTCAAATCAAGACACCTCCGTCAGATTTGAAGAAGATTTAACTTACTTAAAAAGTAACATCCTGATCAATGATTTCAAATTATTAAGTTAGGTAATTGAAGATTCAAATATGCATCGTGTACTTACGAGGATCAAATCACAACAAGCACGCATATAATAGACCAAATCATCAATTACATCTATCAACTTACTAGGTAGTAAATTTGTTATTTGGTAGTACTTGCGTAAGTTGCGTTAATAATAACCACCACATAAATAATCCCTTGCTACTTCAATTCATTTTCATAGTAAATTATTGTTTATTTCTCATCATTTTAATAAATACAAATGTGGTATGATTAAATTAATTTATTTGAATATTCCCAATATCATTGTAGAAATATTTTTTTCTAATTTAGTTAAAATGTTATTCATAGTAAAAATAATTCAACAAAAATAAAATCTTGACTAAAAATTATTGGAACGACTTTTTTCAAGTGATAAGTCTTACTCCCTCCATTTCATAATGTAGGACATTTTCATTTTTGCATATCTAATTTCGACTATCAATTACTTATTATTCTTTAGTTCAAAAATATAAAATTAATATCGATAAATTTATAATGAAGAGTATTTTCATAAGGTAACTTCTTACAATTTTTATATTGTACTTAATTAGTTATTACAAATAAAAGTTAGACACGGAAAAATAAAAAAATCTTGTGTTTTGAAATATTATTACTCGTATTTTTAATACGATTTTTCTAGAATGTGCCTTTAGGGCACATGTTAAGATGTTAACAAAGGTAATATTTGATAGAATAATTACATTTAAAATTTCATATGGAAAGATTTATTATAATATGTTTCCTTATATGCTTATATATATTGTATTTTAATTATATATTTAATTCTTAATATGTGCCCTTAGGTACATTTTAAGAAAATCATTTTCAATACTCTAATTAAGCAAAAAGTTACATTTCCTACTTTATTTCCTCTTAAAGTCATTCATCATTAGCCAACTTAATTTGATATGTATTTAATGATAAATTATAATGTTTGTTCACAATATTGGTCATCATCTTAATATTAAAAGTTTTTAATTTAAACGCTTTTAGAAACAAATCTAATACTAATGGCTATCTCATTTATCCTTACCAACTTGAGACAAAGTTTTGGGTTTGAAATGGTATTTTACAATTACATGGTAGGAAGTTAGAATTATTACCATCAACTCATCATCTAAATCAACCTTTTTTTCAAACACAATTTTGACCATGTAAAAGCTTCACCACTACAAAATAATGCATAGTATTTATAGAAATAATTGATAACGGAAACACATATTAAAAATAAAAATAATCAATATCTAATAACTAAAAGTGCTATTTCAATATTAAAACATCAATTAAAATAAATCATGACGAATATATTTTTGACCATGTAAAAGCTTCACCACTACAAAATAATGCATATATTTTTAGAAATAATTGATAACAAAACCATATATTAAATTAAGAATAACCAATATCTAAAAATTTAAAAGTTCGTACAATTCTATATTAAAAACGTCAATTAAAATAAATCGTGACGAATATACTAGCATTTAAAGCCTCCCAAGTGGCCCAATGGTTTAGTATGTTGCTTCCATGTCTACACATTTGCACAGCTTGCAAAATCTCCAATTTTATAAAGCAGTTCTGACTTTTGATTATTCTTTAATTTCTTTAATTTCTTCAAACTTCCACACATTTCCATGTAATAACAACTTGTTCTCCTAGTATTAAGTACCTAAAAAAGCTCTATAAAAATCCAAAATTATTCCATTTTCCTCCTGAGATGGAGTTTCCTCATGATTTTAGATGTCCCATCTCCATGGAACCCATGAAAGAGCCTGTTACAATCTCCACAGGTGTCACATATGAAAGAAAAAACATTGAGAAATGGTTCTTGATTTACAAGAAAAACACTTGTCCTGCAACAATGCAACATGTTGATAAATTTGAGATTACTCCAAATCATACTCTCAAAAGGCTCATCAATTCTTGGAAAGATGGTTATTCACCTTCTTCATCCTCTTGTTCATCTCCTTCTCATCATCCTAGTCAAACCAGTGAGCTGGTTTCGATCATGAAGACGATTGAGTCCACACCATTTAAGGTAACTTCATTGAAGAAGCTGAAAGCCATTCTCGAAAGTGCAGAAAATGGTGATGAAATGGCTTGTGAATTCAAGAAATCAGGTGGGGTTGAGGCTTTGATCAAGATTGTTGAACAGGTTTTAGTGGATGCTTTCGATTTTATAGCGTTTAGAGCGTGTGAAGAAGCATTGTCTGTTCTGCATCAGCTGAAGTTTTCGGAAGAAGATGAGATGATATGTTTGTTGATGAAGCCAGAGTGCTTGAAATCGATGGCAATGATGCTTCAGAGAGGGAGTGCAGAGGCCAGATTATGCACTGTTTCGATTTTCGAAAAGATGGGCAAGGCTGGTAATCACTGGAATTTGCTTGTTCAAGATCAAGGCCTTGATGTTTTCAAGTCCCTTTTGGAGATTGTTTCGGATGAAATATCTAGAAATGCAAGTTCTTGTGCTTTGCAAGTTTTGATCCAAATCTTGAAATCGTCGAAAAAGAGCAGGCTAAAAGAAATTGAAGCAGGAGCAGTTTGTACACTGATTGAGCTTGTTCCAGATTCAACAAGATCAAAATGTGAGAAAATTATGTATTTGATTAAGCTAATGTGTGAATGTGCTGATGGGAGGTTGGCTTTTGTTGAACATGGTCTTGGAATTGCAGTTGTGTCCAAGAAGTTGTTGAATATTTCAAATGTGGCCACAAAAATTGGTGTGAAAATTTTGTGGTTGATTTGCAATTTTCATCCAACTGAAAGGGTATTGGAGGAGATGTTGTTTTATGGATCCATGAAGAAGCTTGTGGCTTTGTTGCATATGGGGGGTGAAAATGAAAATTCATCTACTAAAGAGAGAGTTGTGAAGATCCTTAAATTGCATGCAAATTCATGGAGTAGGTATCCTTGTTTTCCTAAAGAAATGAAGGAATATTTGGGTTTGGGAAGGGATTTTTGTTGACAAAAAATATAAATTTGTTGATATACATACATGTTATATTTCTTTTAGAATGAGAGTAAACTCATTTGATCCTTGTAGTTTTAATTTATTTGCCTTTGTTTTACTAATTTGAGATTTTCTTATGATTGTGGGCAAAAATCAATTTTCTTGTTATACAACAACATATATGGATTATTTAACTCACTTCCTCTTGTTAGATCAAAGAAAACCTCTAAAACTTTACATTTTCATAACATAGAACCCTTGTCAAACCTATGATTCAAACAAATGTTATATCACTATTAGAAAAAATGGCAAATTCGTCGGACGTAAGTACCGACTCCATATAACATAAAACGGCATCGTATATGTGTTAAAATAGCGTCGAAATTGTGAAGTCGGTTTTTTGCCGATGATGATCCGACACTAAACTTTATAGTTGGCGCCAGATTCAGATGTCGTAAATGCTGAGTTTTCTAGTAGTATATTGGCTCAACTAACTTAATGAATGTATTGGTATTATTTATTTCCTTTAAATTATAATTGAGAATATTTAGTTTTTGAAATAAAAGTTATATAAAAATGAAAAAGATAACTAAAATAAACCAGAGTTATTATTACTTGTTAAGTATTTTAGTATATAGTTTCGTAATTGGATCACCGATTACACTTTTGTACGACACTTTTATTATTTGGCTGTTTTTCAATCTTTCAAGTATACTACCTTAACAAATACTCCTATTTTTATAACGTTATTTATTACCACTTTCAATGAAAAAACAATTGTTTTTGCTTTTTATAACAAAAAATTGTAATTTTTTGATTTGTCTCTGAAAATATAAATGAGAATTATTTTGAATTAGGTATAGTAGTATATACCTATAACAACATGCCTGGATAATATACGATGCTTGAAAATCAATAAAAAGAATTAGACAAATAATAGAAGTGTACGCAATAGAGAGTACCACACAAAAGTGTAACAAGATATCCAAAGTCGCTAGTGTCTACATTAGAATTTTCGTGATTAGGAGATAATTGCTTAATTAGTTCTAGATAATATGTGTAACTTGCACATTAGTTCCTGTATGTAACTGTTTGGTATGCGCAAACGGTCCATAATATTGGTCAAACAAGTACACTTTAGTCCCTATTTTGAGTTAGAAGTTAAATCTTGATGTATAAGGGCTAAAGTGCACATTTTGTTACCAATATCATGGACTAAAGTGCATTTTTTTCAAGAAATATTAAAGTTTTAAAAATTCTATTTTGACCATATTTCTGTCAAAATTGAATGTTTCCGTCAGAAGAGGGACTAAACGACATTTTTTTACGCCAATATCAGGGGCCATTTACACATACCAATGGATTGATCAGAGTGCAACTTGCACATATTATCTTACACTATTTTAACAATTTTTTCCATAATTAGCTAGCTTTCCAAAATCCAAAATTAATTAGTGAATGCATGCATCCAACCACTGTACTCTACGTAAACATGACATTATCATCATATATTATTGCTGCAAACATTTACCACTAGACAAGCCAATCTTATAACAACTCAACATATATTATTTATTTGAAGTTTATCTTCTTATTTGTCTTCCTGCTTATTAGCTACTTAATCGAAAGTTGTTCTTTTAGATCTCTATGGGCATACTTGTTTTTATTTTTCAAAGTCAACAATTTAGCACAATAACACGCTTTATTTTCCTCATTAATATAATTTTCTTTCTAGTAATGAATCAAATAAAGAAGCGATCAATGATTTAAATGTCGTCGTACTAAAATATTACACATTAAGAATTTTATCATGCACGCTTTCGATATACATGTATGATGTATGTATTTGTTCCTTATTATATATAGTAGTAATTATTATGTATGACTAGTGATGATAGCGATACTATTGAGTAAAGTGATGATCGGATAATTGTTGTAATAAATACGCGTAAGTTGCATTTTAGTATTTAAATAATTTATGTATTAGTAGAAAAGAGTATTTTAGCCCCTCTTTTATCGAACACATTAAATTATGACCTTCGTCAAAATAAATTTTTCAATACTTAAATATTTCTTGAAATTGCACGTAGTCTTTAATATTGGTCGAAAATGTGCATTTAAGTCTCTTTGTCCTTCAAAACGTAATGTCTCCGTCAACCTTTTAGTGCCAATATTAGGAACCAATTGCATAGATCGTATAATTGCAGAGACTAAAGTATAACTCTATAAATATTATTTGTGACTACATTTTTACAATTTTGTTAAGAGTCTATACGATGTACATCTTAACAAATTTTCTCGAAATAAATCAATTACCTAGATAGTAGATTTACAAGGACCAAAGTTTATACATATATATTTTATAAATTTCTTTGAAATTACCCTTTGTGCATCTCCTAGCAGTCAAAGTTTATTATAATAGAAGTAATGATGAAGAATTAGAAACATGCACAATAAAAATAATACTCAGAATGAAAAGTAATGCTAGTAACGGAACAATGTGGTGAGGGTATAATGAAGATTGAAGGTCACGCGTGAAGTTTCTTTATGTCTCCATACATTATGATGGACTATAAAAAGAAGCTCACACTACTCCCGTGAAACCATTTATACCTTCGAATATGTAGGCATGCAGTTGACTATTTGAGTGCTTTTATTTTGACTCAATATGATCGATGTGACATTCTTATTTTTAGAGTGTAAATGTGCACGTATTACGTTCGTTCATGAATTCAGTTGTTTGTTGATGTGTTCGATGTTATTTTTACATTAATCAGCACCGAATGCACGAAACATAGTTTATCGCGAACAAGTACAGTGATTCCGTGCTTATTAGTGGCGTACCATTGGTTACTGCAAAAAACTAAGACATGAAAATAAAACGAATGCTTTATTGTGTATCAATCAATTATGGTTATATGCTTGACTAGTCGACTAATCGACTTGGAATGTGAAGGAGTTTTGAGTTTGAATGGGATGTTAGATAAGGTATTATGATGGAAAACTTGGATTGAAAGAAATGACTAAAATTAGTATTAAGCAAGTCATGGTCAAACATTAAATTTTAAGTTCGGAAGATTTCGAGCTAAATGATGGCTAAAATTTAGCTCGCTTCTAAACTGTGACGATCTGGTCAGATTTACATTACAACTTTTTAAATCGGTCTACTTGTTACCTCCCGAATTGGCCATTTATTTTGGAGATTTTCACTTTAAAATGAAGGACAAAATAGAAATTTTAACATGTTATAAATTAACCCCAAATGCCTATTATATGTTAAAATTCCTATTTTGCCTTTCATTCTAATTAAACCAAGATTTAAGAATAAGATAGTCAAGTTTAATTATAAGATAAAGATGGTTTGTACTTCCTCCGTCCCTAAAAGATTGTCACATTTGAGTTTTGGTGGTCAACAAAACACGATTTTAAACGTAAATATCTCTTATTCCACATGTGAAACAATTATAAAAAGTTCATATTTCAAAAATATATATTGAGACGAATCTAACAAGATCCTACAAGACTATATTATATCTTATCATTTAATGGGAGTTTATATTAAAGTTTTATAATATTTGACCAACAAAAGTCAAAATGTGACAATCTTTTAGGGACGAAGGGAGCATAACCATTACGTAACTCCAACGATGTTCCTTACCAGTTCCAACTCCAAGAAATTAAGTCTTTATGTTTTACAAATGTCTTGGTTCATTTATGCAATTATCTCACCTTATACCATCTTGGAAGGTACGATTGATAAGTTTTTTTCTCAAACGATAAAAATTACAAATAGTCATATGATATAATAGTCATATGATATAAAATACATTCTAAACTAAACAAATGGGAATCTAAGCTCCAAATAAACTACTAAACCCAGAAATCTCACATATTGGGTACTGAAAATCGTCGAAACGCATGAAAATCTCACAGAGTGGATGCTGAAACGCTGCAAAGGTAACCCCGAAAACACTGCGGTAACATCCCCGAAAGCAGAGGAAGTATGTTTAAATTAATACTTCCCTACGATAATCGAATCTAAGACATGTTAAAAAGAGGTTCATGTCAGGTACCACTAAGCTAGAAGCCTTGGGTAAACCGTTAAGTTCAACATTGCAATATTCTTGGTTGGAATGATCGACTATGATGAATTGGATTTAGCCTAATTTTCTTGTTCAAGCTGATCTCCTTGAAGGTCGGCCGAGGGTATATGATGAACTGATTCTTGGACTGGACTATGAAGGTTCGGAACTTCACGTCCGGTTTGATGACGTCTGGGTACTTCTCCGATGATTCTCTCCGAAATAGATACCATTGGTTGGTTACTGAGGTCCGGCTGATTGACATCGTGGTCTTCCCGTTGTTAACCTGAAAATGTGACCGGAGTAAGGTCACAAACATTCCAACAATCAAGTCAGTAAAGAAATATAGTTTATAAATAATAGAATAATGAACATACGTGAAAAGGAAAATGAGTCTTCTATATATACAGATATATGAAGAGAATATTCTTGTATTATACTGGGACTTGAATCCCTTTCTTATATGTTGCCCATTCGGTAGGGATGTACGGATGAGCTTATTAATTATTCGTGGGCCGAAGCTCTTTCAGAATTAACCCTCAAATGGTTCCACATCAGAATCGTCTATGGAATTCAGTCATAATCTCAGATTGAACAAAGTACGTGATATTTATTGGGGACAGATGTTCTAAGTAAAATTTATTTACATAGCATATAATCGTGGTCCATCGCATTTTGCTGGAAGTAAAATTTGTTTAATATCAAAATGAAATAGTATAAATTTTATGCCTTGGCCTCCTGTGCTTTCTGGAACATCACAACACCAAGGGTCACAAGGGAAGCATAGACTGAAGTCGGCACCTTCTCCACCATCTTTCCGATGCCAGGTAACCCCTCGGTGGTCCTCTTCGTCAACAATGCAATAGTTGGCGCTACGGCTAATGTAACGAGCAAGCCCTGGCTGATAACATAGAATGTATCTTTAGTCAAAGACTTTATGAACTTGGCAAATTCCTCAGGATTCAGTTCCCCATCAAGGTTTATATCACATTCCTGTAAAAATAGAAACAATAATAAGGCAGAATAAGATTACTCCACCTGCGAGAATAAATTGAAAGATCACTCCATGTGCGAATGTATTGAAAGAAGATGAGTCCCTCGTCGAATGATCAATATGGGATGGATTCTACTTTGTTACAGTTAACCTCATCGACTTGATCAATAGAGATCATTGAGGCCTCAAACACGTCTAATATGTTATATCATGATAAATGAAATAATAACAAGCAAATTGTGGATTTTTTTACCAAAGCCTGCAATATAACTTAAGAGAGTATCATCAATTTGGCACTCACTATGCGAAAAGCCTTAGTGGGAAACGTATAAAAAGATACACACCATGAGAACCACCACAAACACACATGACCAAGAACGTATACTTTAGGCATAGACGATTCTACAACAGAAAACTTCATCAACGCTATAGAAGATGTACCTGCATAACAGCCTTCACTAGCGCCTTAGAAGGAGGATCAAAGTGAGGTCCAGGCAAACGCTTGTTAATATCACTAAGAAAAACCGAAGGCAATCATAACTGATATCAGAAGAATCAACAACAAATGAAACTCAAGATCTCCAAATAGTACAAAAATGTAATGGCCATATTCCCATAACAACATTAAAGAAACAATGAAGATCATAACTTTCCAACTCGTTAAAAAAGGATGAAAAAATTGGCAGAGCATATTTACTTGTACACAAGAAGCACAGCAATATAAATCTCTTCAAAAGTCAGAGTAGTCCCCCCAGATTCATTCTTGAAGCGATCAAATACGCGGTCCGTAATCCTTCTAATCTGCTGTTCCCTCCATCCCTTCCCTGTAAGAGATACTGGAAGTTACTACATTTCGAATCAACGTCTAAGATCACTTCTATCTTATCCAAGAAAAAACAAAAAGAGGGATCTCTCCATTACATTACTATACTTTCTGATCAATGAAAAAACATACTCCAATCTCCTTCCTAACTCTTATTCGATCTACTCTGCCTCTACATCTATTTGTAATTATCATGACTTTACATCTTATATCGAATGACCGCTACCTACCAAAAAATAAAATTAAATGGAGGGAGTATATATTATATAATACTCCCTCCGTCCCCAAATGATTAGTATATTTTGACTTTTGCTGTCAAACTTTAAAAAATTTGATTGAGAATTCTCATTAAATGATAAGAAATAATATAGTCATGTGGGATTTTGTTAGATTCGCCTCAATATATATTTTTGAAATATCAACTTTTTATAATTTGTTCGCATGTAGAATAAGATAAATTTACGTTTTAAATAGTGTTTTGTTGACCATGAAAAGTCAAAATGTATCAATCATTTAGGGATACAGGGAGTATCAAATACATAATCTTTCCGCTAGGCGCTATTTACAGAAACCAAATACAGTAAACTAAATCGAAAATATATAAACTTAACCCAAAAAAACATACAGTAGTATTTTCATAATACTATCATAAATCATCCAAAATGATTGAATCAGTATGGAGTTTTAATCATCGATTACTAATTGATCACTATTCTAATAAATATACATACAACACAGAAGAAATCACACAACAAATTAATAAAATTGGTATTAGCTGAATTGAGAATATGTTACCGTTGACTTTATCAAGAACCTGTCCCATGACTATTTGGAATCCAGAAATAGATTCAGATAAACGATGATGATGATGATGATGATTAATGGAAATGGATTTGAAGAGGAAGCGTATACTTTAGAGATCTTGTTTTGTCTTCATGTCAACTAACTTCAGTGGGGTCTCAACTACTGCCACGTGCTGCTCCTTCGAGCTGCCACTTCATTTCATTGAGATTTCAATATTTGTAATCCATTTGGAGAAATCTCAAAAATAGCACCCGCTTGATTATTTTTTTAGGGTTAGTAGGACAATTGATCATGGTTTCATAGTGTTTATTTTTCGATCATTCATGTTTCGTTTTGGTCTTTTTGATCACTTATGTTTCTATATTATGTATCAGTTGGTTTTAGGGTTAAGTTTTTCGTTATGTTGATATTAATTACATATAAATACTTATAAACACACTTAGACACAATGTCTTTAGGTCATGATAAAAACTTCCTTATGGTGCATTGAGGCCTTCATCGTGACCTAAGGGCATGATGGAGAGTGCGGTGACATTTTCTATGATTTTTCCAAATTCTCATTGTGACTTCCATTGTACCTTTAGGTCACAATGAAAAGAATTTTCAAAGTTAAAATTCGTTGTTACTTTGGAAGAAATCAAGGTGTGTAATTTTGAAGGAGGTAAGAACGACTATAACAAGTGAACAAAATAAGGAAGAAAGAGAAAATATAAAGCTCAAAATTAGAACAAAAATGAAGAAATAAGGGGAGATGGGTCTTAGAAAATCTAAACTAAGAAAAGGAAGAAGAGAGGGAGGGCCAAAACAGAATTTAGAAAAAAACAAAAGAAAACAAGAAAAGAATTTAAAAAATTAAAAGAAGAAAAGTGGAAAAAAAGTTAGCAGCGGCATTTTTAGCGAAGTTGTTCGTTAAAGGTAAAATAGACAATTTAAAGAAAGGGTACTAAAATAAATAAAAATTAAGGAGATGTGTAAAAATGGGCTACACTATGTGCACACCCAAACAGTGTTACTTTCGGGAGCGAAATTACCATTTTGCCCCTCTGTCAAGTTTCCTCAATCACTACATTTGCAAATAGGGGGGGGCATAATTGTAATTTCACTCCCGACAAGCACTGTTTGGGTGTGCATATAACAGATCAGGTAAAAATTTAAGAAAAAATAGGAGGGGTCATTCTTCCAATTTTATCCTTAGTTTTAATCGAGAATCCAATAAATCAATTATCGCCTAGCTAGTTGAGCTCTACTGTCGGTCCAAAAGTTTCTCAATTAATTGGTAAATTATTTATTTTAATCTCTTATATAATTTTAAAAATTCACGCTTTAATTCTCCAAGCTTTTGTGTATTCGTTAATAACAGCTTCCAAAGAGACCCGCAACCTGTTTGATAAAATTCCTGAAAGGTAATATTTCCAGTAAACTTTACTATCCCAATTGTCTAACTAGTTTGATTTTCAATGACAATAATTAACTCATATAAATTTAATTCGAATTAAAATGATCATATTGATAGTAAAGTGCATTACTATTTTTTTTCCCATCAAATATTATATAAGAACTAGACAATCTTTGCGTGGAGGTAGTAAGCATTCTGTAGCCATATATTTCTCATAGAGGGTAGTTTTCTGTCCAACAGGAAATTGAATAAAGGAATGGCGAAAGGGTTGATATGGGCAACAGCTGAAGACTTGGCACGAAACAGAGGTCGAGTCCTTTCGTTGTACAGACAAGTGTTGAGAAGCCTTAATTCACCAGCATTGCCTCTCAACTTCGCTGCAAGGCTAGCCAAGAAAGCTGAGGTTCGAGCTGCATTCCTGTTTGCTGCCGAGGAAAGATCACTTCACAACATCGAAGATCTCATGGATGTTGCTGAGTACTCCTTGTCTCTTTTGAGAAAAGGCGAAATCCCTAAATACATCATGTGAATTACAGTGTTATTGGACTGTTTTCGCCCATATAAATGTGTTTCAGCTCTTGTTTTTATCGCGTTTCATGTCAATGTGGTGAACAACATTTTTAATACTGGAAGAGGAACATGGTTGTGTTCTGATATGGTATGATACTCTGGTTTGAGTCCATGTGATTATGAAATAAACAGAAGTTTAGAGCGTTATTATGATTGTCGTTTATATTCTGCAATACATTGAAATTGTATTAAGAATCATCATCTTCGTCACTTGGTTGTGTATGCTTGTTTCAATCACAATTGATGAGCACATGATAGTTGGCGACTATTCTTCAACTTAACTTCGAGCTGGGTCTTATCTCTATATTTTTGTGTCATGTATGGTTACACAAATGATCCAGACTATATACTATAACTGTTTCATTTCTCTTGAATGATGTCTTTCCCCGGTAAGGTTTGGTTCGGTTCAGTTTAATAGCTTCATGGATGTGGAGTAGTACGATATCATTAGCATCTACCAAACTGCATAGAGCTTATACAGTGAAAACACTGGACTACATATAACAAGAGCTATGAAATGACTGCAATTGGATATAATCATTTTATATCTCAAATGTTAGGTTTTACATTTTCCATTATCTGAATTCGTGAACTTCAGAAACATGATAATTGTTACAAAGGCACTGTACAATAACTATAGTACTTTGAATATTTATGATTCGTAAGACTTGTCCTTCCGCGATATCAGAACTACAAGGACAAATATTTTCATGGACATGTAATGACTGATCGCTTTTCGAAGATGATATTCACGACAAGATGCAGAATATCTCACCATCAAATGTAGAAATCTTGACATTACCCAACACAGACAATCTTACGATGAGCCTTGCAACATCCCCTGCCAGTCTAGTTGAAACTAGATGTCTCGCCACGAATCACACAAGCTTCTAATGATCCTCAAGGCATCAGATTCTTCTAAATCCAAGAATGTGATTAGCAGAAAAATCACAAGTCAGTCCGGCCAGACTAGTCTTTCCACTCTTTCAGACTAGTCTCGTCTTCGAAGTTTCGGGGTACGCAACTTCTTCAAATGCCGTTCCGACGTGATCCTCTTTTACATGCTCTGTTGCTAGAATAATTAAAGCATGTTAAGATGACAGACTGCTTGCAACATATGTTTAATCTGATTCATGACAAGAGAGGTAATGTGGATTGTGGAAGTTGAATTTGTATTCAAGGCTTTGGCTTTAAATGTGAAACACATAATGTTAAACCTACTTGAACTACTTTTCGAGCTCAATGCAGTGCACATAGTCATCCCTGCAACCAATAAAGATCCTCCCACCAATCATGACGGGCGAAGAAAATATGTCTCCATCAAGGTCAAACCTAGCGAACTCCTCTACATCTTTAACAGTCTTGCTATCCGCTTCAGAGGCATTCATAACAATTAGCAGGACATGGATACTTCCAGAACTGGAACAGATGCAAACTAGCCTATCAGACAAAGCAGAAGCATCAGATGACAACCATGAACTCTCATCAACATAAGCAGATGACGTGATAGGTTGGCCAACAGAGTGTTCCCACAAGAGATCTCCTTTTTCCAAATCAAATGAATAGATTGATCCATCTCTTGAACATATGAGCACCTGAGAAGGAAGATGGTGAGATATGCAGGGTCCACCAAAAATTGGGCCACCTGTTCTAGCCTTCCAGACAGTGGATCCAGTCGCATCAAGTGCATACACATTTCCATCTACTGAGCAATATATCACATTTCCATTAGAATAATCGATTGAAAGTGACCCAAATACAGGGGCTTCTAGTTCTTTCACCCATATAATACTGCATGGCCAGCCCCCTCTCAATGATATTGCTGTCATTTGGCCACCAGTAGATGCCACGAAAAGCATCTCTTGGACCTCGTCAATTGCAGGGGAACCAAAAATGCTCCCACCGCAATGAAGTTTATAGACACAAGAGTAAGTTTTGTAATCAAGGGCGTAAAGATTATGGTCGTAGGATCCACACCAGACAACATGCCTGCCTTTGTCTATAACTGGTTGACATTTCACCTCACCACCAGTTTTATAAGTCCAGCGGATGCTTCCATTTACAAAGTCTATAAAGTATATATTCCCCTGATAACATCCCACCACGACCTGAGAAAAGTCTTCCAGGATTGCTGCCGAGCATTCTATTCTCCCCTGGAGTTTGATTTCCCAATGAACGGAACCACTGTTGGCATTGATACAGATAAATTTGAACGAATGAGACCCAATAAAGAGAAAGGTATCCTGTCCTCTATATACAATGAGCGGTGAGGCGTCAACACAAGACTCCATGTATACTTTCCAAACTTGGTGCATTGAAGCCTTTTTACACCTTCGTATTTCTAACGAAGGAAAAGGTCGGTAAAGTCTCTGTTCCCCAAATTCTCCTCCAAGCATTACACTATTGCTCCTGCTAAATGCACAGGACCATCTAATAGAGAGGGAAGTACCTGGTTTGTACTCTGGATCAGTAAAATCATTATCGATTTTTAAGTGCTTTGACGAATTTCCAGAATTCACACCATAAAGTACCTTCGATGATCTTTTCAGCTTGAACGGTGTGGAAGTAGTAGAAGGGACAAAATGAAACAATTCTTCTTCTCTAGTGTCTAATGATCTATTGGAAGGGGTACTTTGATGATAATCACATGAACCCAATCGTAGAAGTTCCATTTGAAGCTTCACTGGAGTAGGAAAAGAATAAAGCAATCTCATGCTGATTCCCAACTTATAAGAAGCAAAGGCAGCAGAGACAGAGTTACCACCCAGCTCAAAGAAGTCATCATATATGGAAATATCCTCCAACGTCAAAGCCTCACTAAATACCTGCCCAGAGGATATACACATCAGATTATGTTTGTTCAAAAGATGAATAGTAACTTCATGAACTTACATCTGCAGCAACTTCATGAACCAGGCCAGAATCAAGAATAATATACAAGGTTCATACTGAAGATACCAAGGGTCAACAGATAGTGAAGACTATTACAGTAGTATTTTAAAATAAACAGCACAGTCATGGGAGATTGTTTAATTAAACCTCAACAACCATATAATGTATCATGAAAGCAAGTTGGAGATTGTTAAAGATGTTATCTACAGATACTGGGAATATAAGAAAATCTACAGCTGAAAGAGGAAAATAATAATAAGTGAGAAAGAAAATCCACCTTCTGTATGTTTTGGATGAGATCACCATTAGAAAATTCTTCTGGTCTGTTCCTGACATTGTCCGTATCCAGTGTCCAGCTTGATAATGTCGCGTAATCAACTTTTCCGGATGAAGACATTGGAATTTTTTCTCGACAATAGATTCGAGTGGGTACCATGTGTATAGGAAGTTTGCTAAGCATCCATCTCCTCATAGAGGAGCAAAAACTAGTATCCCCATCCAACTTCAATTTTTTTACAAGATGAGCTTCAAGAATTGTTGTTCCTTCGGGACCTTCAGAAGACACCACGGCAGCATCCATGAGATCTGGATGCTCCCTAAGTGTCACTTCTATCTCCTCAAGGGCAATACGGTGTCCATTGATCTTTATAAGCCGGTCTTTTCTGCCAAGAAACACAAAGTCACCACATTGCAACTGTCTTACTAAGTCCCCGGTTCTGAAGTTATATCGGTTTTGGGGCTCGAGACCATGAAAGTTGTTGTGTTCTTCTATGTGAGCAAGGGGCACGATAACAGGGAAGGAATAATACCCTGCGGCAATACATTGACCACTAACATAAAGTTCTCCTTCAGTTTTCCCATATTCTCCAATCCGAACAAAGCACTTCGAAATGGCTACACCAATTGGAACACTCTCAGGTGTCTCATTTTCCAAGATATGCGGCAACCTCTTGCAATCGAAGTATGTACAATCACCTGCCACCTAACACTTTCATTAGGAAATCAGTTTATATTTGAAATAGAAGAAAAATATATGATATACCAAGTGAACATAAAAGAAATTCAGAAATTATTTTCTAACTTATGCTTGCATCCAACCTCAGTACTACCATACAAATTCAATATGACAGTGTTGGGGAGTAGATCTACAAGCTTTTGCCACAATGTTAGATGGAACACTTCGCCACTTAGTATGAGCAACTTCAGAGAACTTCGAATCCTTCTGTATAGGGGTTCTTGCATAACCGCAAGTATTGCTCTCATAAGAGATGGGACAGCAGTAAACCTGTTTATTGCATATGCCTGCAAAGAGAAAACACCCAACACGAGAACGTAAGCATTCCAAGTTAAGAGCCTTTCTCGCATCCAGTCAAGAACACGAAAATAGTGAGACAGAAGATCAGATCTATAGTCAGCATGTTTAGACTTTAGACTGATGTTGAACAACTATTCCTTCACTCCCTAATACTAATGCAGACATCTAGATAGGGATGTTCACAGAACTTAAAAGAATGGTGATTAAAAAAATTCAAAGATTGTGTTCGCCACTATATTCACAAATGGTGAAGATGAGTTCTTATACTTAATCAGGTAAGCACTACTCCAATATCCGAACCAGGCTAAGTCATGACCTTGTAAGGGAAATGCTTTGGAAATTCGCATATGCCATTATCTGTTAATTGGTTGTAGACTTGTAGGGCATTAGTCAACTAGACAGAAATATCAAACAAGTGCATGAAGAGGTACAATATCTTTTTCTCTAAAGAAATAAAAAATTTTCTGATAGTTTGGAGCAATAAACATGGTACCTGTAAAAAGTCGGCTATATTAAACATATTCTCTTTTAGCTCACTGAGAGGAGGCACGATCAACGTACAGGTAGTAAGCAGAGCACCAAGGAATTCTTGCAGGTGGTCAATGAAGCTTACAGGTGTCTTGAAAAGGAGAAATTCATTTCCCTCTAGGGGGTAATGCTCTTGCATCCATATAAATCGGTTTAAAAGACCTGCAACTCAGTTAAGAAAATGAACATATAAGCATGCATATATTTGCAAAACTATTGAAAGGGATTAACTTTAATTTAGAGAACTCACTTGCCCTAAAGGCATGAAATTTTATTTGTCAGCTCTCTACCTTTCTCAGTGCCGCATACAGCTTTCGGTTTCCCAGTAGATCCTGAAGTATGTATTAAGTAACAAAACGGAGACAATTTTTCACTTTCACAAGGCCAGACTAACTGAGATGAATCACAGAGCTCTTGCAAGTAATGGCTAATTGATATAGGTAAAACAGGGTAGTAGCCCTTGTCAATAAGCCATGATAGTTTATCAAGCTTGTGAAAACCATTGCCATCTACTGATTCTTTATAGCCAATAACAAGATCAGCCTTGGAAGAAACTAGTAGCGAGAGTACCCTTTCATTTGGCCATGATGGGTCTAGAGGCATAAATGCTTCTCCACACCTCAGAACAGCAAGGACTGCCACAATGTATTCAACTGAAGGTTCAAGGTATATTCCCACGATTTTTGGAATCACGCTGCACTGCTTAACAGGGGACTCGGAGACTTGATTGTTAAGCACCAGGTCACGAGTATCAAAACCTGCAGAAGTAACATCAAAGATTCCAACTTTAACACACAAAATATGCAATGCACCCTAAATTTTCTAAAAGACACTAAAAAGGTATCTTGAATGAATTACGGACCAAGATACAGCTCACAATCACATCATGTGTAGAGTTGTAAATTTGTAACTATGAGCTAGCCAGTCAAATATTCGAATATATCAGTTGAAACTTAATAAAACGATTGGCTTCAACTCTTCTCACATTGACCACTTTTTCAAGTCAGCAGAGAACAAAAGGACCAACAATCTCTAGTATGAATAAATTCCACTAATTCAAATTAAGAATACTTTTAGACCCCCACACGAATAATGATAGCTACTCAACAACATTATGCCCCAAACCCTCGAAGGAGGCTTCCACCTAATCATGGCAAAGATGTTAGATCGTAGGCAACGAATTATGATAGTCTACCAGATAAATTTCGCTCCATTTTCAAGCTAAAATTAAGAGCATCAGAAAATAAAATAATCCACAATCTCCAATAAATTACTATAGCAGACCATACATGAACAAATCATCAACAACATCAATGATAACCACCACCTCCATCCCCATAAGATTTTCAATGGTCAAAATTAACATACTTTCAAGTGTTAGTTGCCAAAATTATACAGTAATAAAAACTATATTTTTCTCCAGCTCCTGGATATCATAAAATAAATCAAAATGACTCCTTACATTATCTCTCCTTATTATCTAATTTGAATTTTGAAGTAGTAAATAGTGTTTATGTATAAACTTCTCCATTGCGATTAGAGAGGTAAGACTGCTTACTATTCGACCCCCTATCTCGCTTAGGCAGGGCCTCATAGACATGGGGACATGTTATTTTCATTGTATACATTTTAACATTAACACGTCGCAATGCCTTTATTAACATTAACACGTCGCAATGCCTTTATGCACCTGACTTTGGTTTAACAACATGAGGATCATCTTCACCATCAAGAATACGGCGAAGCTGAGCACTGAGCAACTCAACAGCTGAAACAATCTGTGAATACGTAAAACACTCATCTCCATCATATACATTCGTATCACATGATAATGCTGAATCTTCAATTGAGTTGACTTTTTTGGTGGCGGCCGAGGCGTGGACGACGGCGATCTTCTCATGGAGAGCGGCGGCGTGAAACAAGTGGGATATGCAGCAGCTTCGAGGTTTCATGAGTCTCTTGTCGGAAGTTGAAACATAGAAGGGCAGTGGAGTTTACCGATAACTTATCGGGTTCGATGGGTAGTGTCCAAATGTATGAAATTTCATTTATACCCTTTCGTAATTGAAATAAAGTTTCGATGCGTGAATAAGTTTATGAGATCAGTTATCGAATATAACTCTAAGAGCGATAAACAGATAATAGAAGACAAGAGAAAGATACTTTATTGTTTTCTGTTGTATAGAATCAGTGGCGGATGCCACATTGTTCAAGGTAGTTTATTTGAAACACCTTGAATTTTGTATAAAAAGAAAATTATATAGCTTATATTCCATTTGTTTTTTTAATGACGTTTTCAAAATAATATTCGATGGGTATATTCCCTCTTAAGTCCATATTTAATGTATTCAAAGTGAAGTAAGTATAATACTAATACATAAATGTAATTTTTGATTAATTCACTAATTAAAGACATGTGTAATATGTGACTGTTTATTAATTGACGTGAAAATAGCTAGAACGGCAACTAAAACACAGAAAGAGAGTATGAAATCACAATTTTGAGGTGTTTTTCCTTGTAAATTGGTGGAAAATTTTGACGATTCGGTGTAATTTGGTGGTCGGAAATAGAAGTTTTGCCGAAAAAGTCATCTTATTTGATTAATGTGGTCGGACTCGACATCAGAAAAATAACATATGTAACTATCACTATTTTTAGACGGGATAAAAGTTTAATACATATTTCGGACCACCACTCCGAAAGCGGTAAATCCACCCTTATATGAAATAGAATAGGGTGAAGACCAAATAGGCTTTCAATACATCAAATATAAGTAATACAGTAATAATAAAAAGAATCAACATTATTGCTAATTTTGATCTCTAATAAGGAATCAAGCACAACTAATGCTAATTTTGATCTCCAACACATCCATATTCATAACCCTTCGTCTCTTCCTCTTGGATGTCTAATAATTAAGAATATGTCCTTTTAAAATCTTACTAGATAATACCTTAGAATGAAATAATACTTTTTAAGTTAAGGATATATATATATATATATATATATATATATATATATATATATATATATATATATATATATATAATACTCCAATAGTAATAATGCATGTTACGAATTATGATGAATGCCAATCATATAAATTGTTGTCATATTATGTTGATGTTGAACACATAACTTCATCATCATCATTGATAGTATTTCCGTAACCGTAACCGTAACCGTAACCGATGTCTATACGGAACCGTAACCGGTCCGCTACAATAATGGCTAATAAGTCGTGTTTAGCCATCGCCTTCCTAGTTTTTCTCTTGCTTCATGGACCAGGTTATTTTTTCACACAATATATAATTCTTATTTATTTATGTTTTAATTTAATTTAATTGCTAGCTTAAACTTTTGTACTACATTATACAGCATTTGCACAGAATGATTTCGACATTTATAATCAATGTGCTCCGGAATGTGAAGATTCGAACGGGATCTGCATTACTTGCATTGTCGCCGGCTGGGGTTGTTCGGCAGGTTGCGTTGAGTGGGTGTATGGCCCCAGCCTCTGCAATTGTATACCGGAGAGATACTATCCTCGCCCTTGAACTTGGCCTCGAACTTCGACTAGAATGACTATCTACCTCATTTTTGTGACTATGACTCTTGTTTTGTTTTGCCATGGCGCAACGATACACGAAATGTAGACACAAAAATGAGGTAGATGGTACTTTCTCGTTGATGAGAAGTGCATGAAAATTTATGGTTCTTTTTGTTTTCTTGCTTCAGTTTTTATCTTTGATGATTTTCGTTCAATCTCATGTATTTCTAATTATGGTTCAATAATAAGCATGTGCTATATGCGTAGTTTATGCCTTCAACATGTTGCAAACGATTGACTTTTATTGGGTGTACCATTTAAACAATATTAAGTTGGTTTTATTATATTGATTCAATATTTACATATTCTACATTATTAAAAAGTTCATGGTATTTCGAATCATTTTAAAGTTATTCAAACATAAATGAACTGCTAAAATCATTTTATATTGGAGCCTATATATTGTTGAAAGTGATCATATATTTGTAAATTTAAAACGTTAATAACCCTTGAATCTAATTGGATATGGAATTGGAGTAATGAGATAAGTTAAAAGGGCAATTTAAGATGACAGATTTGAGGGAACAATTAAAAAATATGAGATGAGTTAAGAGGGCAATTTAAGAAGATAAACATTACGTATATTTGAGGGAACAAATGAAAATATCGTCAAACTTTGAGTGGAAAAAAAACTTTCAAATATCACTCGCTCAGCACTTAAAACATACTTGAATCACCTTTGTCGAGACTCGAGACCATCTCAATTCGATCACTCATGTTATAAAGAATACAGAATCCACTACTTATGTCCATTTTGACCATCAATATGCAACGCCCGTCTATTATGCTCAAATAAGTTAGAGTGTAAAATCGACTTTTGATGTCAATTATTATTATTAATAAAATAAATGAAAATCTTCACTCAAATTAGAAGAGGACGTAGTCTTACAGAAACAGAAGTCTAACATGAAAGAGGACTCAATAATCAATATATAATCAGCAGGATACACAATCATTCACTCACCTTACTGCTCAAATTAAGAAACTAACCAAGTCATTAAGGATCTAAGCTATTATATTCAATCACAGAAGCCTCTCCCCCGAAAGGGCCCTTCGAGAACACATCCTGCATCAAGCCTGCAATTAGTGACTCTCAACTTCTTCACAGGAAGTAATCAGGTGTTCGACGAGTCACATCAGGTTCCCCTCTCCGCGGAGCTGGATCGAACTGCAATAGTCAATCGCAACATGGTTCAATAAGTTTACAGTGCTAATACGCCAATCCAATAAAAGAACATGTATACTCTATGACATCTTATTACTTGCAAGATAATGCCAATCTATATACTACTACGCTTTGTAATCATTGCACCATAGCTTAGATGTGAGAGAGAGACCTGAATGAATGTGTGCTCTTTGCAGTCGTCCACTTCAAGGATAGAAGCCATGTTACCACAACGATAACAGTAATTTGGCGCACTAAATATTGTCACAACTTTTTGCTCCTGCCAAATGTATGAAGCAAAATTAGCCATGCTGCTCTAGCAGAATTTTCTTTTCAAATAAATGGTAAAGAAACTTTTACATGGCTCCAGTTGTATCCCTCCATTACTAGCTGATGGGCTCGTGCAATCAGCTTTAAGTTGTTAGTGTGATGGAACTGCTCAGAGATATCCTAACAAAACGAAACAGGTATAAATAATATTGAAATTAATAAGAGGTAACTAAGACAGAGAATAAGAAATACCTGGCCGAAAGTGTATCCAGCTCCACGTGGGGAAATACCCCATCCGCACCTATCATCAGGGTCAGACCACAATAGGTCACACATAGGGCCTTCATGAGGAACCTCTTGGACCCGATCAAAATTTCTTATGTTGTCAAGAGTTTCGATAGATGGAGATAATCCACCATGCAAACAAAATATTTCTGACTCAACCTGATATTTGACTCTATATATCAGTCATTTGAGCAAAAATCAATACTCCTTACTATTGTACGACAATCATATTTTGTTTGCAACTCCCAAAAGACTAAGAAACTTATGTATGACAATAATATTTAGCAGCAATCTCTATTGACCACATAAACAGTGACTTCCGCCTCATCTGCAGAATGATGCGACATACTATATTCTTCTATGAGTATTGATATACAAAACATAAGTCGTGACACATAATTGCCAGGATCCAGCTAACTTTTATAATTTTTCACATAGCTATGGAATTATGAGCATATATATGGAATGGGGCACCATCTGCTAGCACTTTGAGAAGAAGAAATTAGCAGTGCTCAACTAGTCCAATTCGATATACTTGCAAAATGTATATAGACAGATTTGCATTTGAGAGAAGGCCCATCAGGCAGGGTGATGATATAATAGAAAAATGATGTCGCAGTTGAAGAGATACGAGGAATATAACAAACATACTTACCAATGCAGTGAGAGGAAAATAATCAAACAGATCTGTGAATGTCTTCCAAACACTTGCATTGCCGTACCTTCAAAGAAAATGTTAAGTTTGAGCATGAGCACCTTCAGTTGTGATGCATAATTACAAGAAACAGAAAGGATGTTGTTAGTAGCAGCTTGTGACAATTGATACGTGCAGACTGCAGCAGCCTTTTGTAGCTCAAGTCAATAATCCTCCATTAGAACTGTTAAGACCATACAATTTGGCAAACATAATAGCAAGTCGAACAAGCTCAACCCTCGACTCTTTCTAGCCACTACCGCACTAGCCCTGTTTATTAAAAGAATGACAATACATAGGGTTGCGGTACAATAATGACATCAGGGTGCAAGAAACTAGTGACCTAAACCACAGCCACAGCCATTGTTAGACCGCAAAACTTTGATTTTTCATTAAAATCACTCAGGATTCTAAAAGTTTTAGCAAAACACCATCGGAGAGAAGTGGTAAAACCAGACTTACTTCCGCAAGCATTCATCATAGAACCCATACACCTGAGTTATCTGCAAACAAATGATATATGAACTTCAGTTTGCAACATATATAAACCGATGTCGTGTAAACTATAACCTTTCGCTGTGCGCATGTTCTGGTAACTTGAACTATTAGGTAATGGATTCAACTAATTTTAAGACACTTCTAATGAATTACATTATCTCTCTTAAATTGGAACTCAGTAGGGAGAGTGACAGTTATATACCAAACAAAAGACAAATAGGGCAACTCCAGTGAATACATATATTTTTGAAAACATGTACAAGGTCTACATATCCCCTCAGAGAGAGAATGAGACTACAAAACATTTGCTTATTTAGGCTTTTCAACAGCTTAAATATAACTTTATTAAAAAATTAATGTCTGTGCATATCTATCATAGTTCTCACACTGATATCCAAACATTGCTTTGGCTGATTGACACGAATGCATTAAAAAACTAAGGTCAGTATCAAACCTGTCGACTTTCATGGTTTCCTCTAAGAATTGTGATGCGTTGTGGATATCGCACTTTAAGAGCCACCAAAAGCTGCATATGGACAATAATTTTAAGAACTATAAACTCACATATTCCAACGATATGTTACATTTTTAAGCTATAATAAAAAACATTTTTAGGTACCTGTACTGCTTTCATAACCATAAATTGTTTTATACATTGTGCATTATGACAGTAGCATCGAAATCAAACTAAGCGTTCGTTTGGTTTAAGCAGCCATCCATAAACATTGAACTTTGTAATTAGGGTATACTTATGCAGCTGCCACATATTATTTAATTTAAACAACCAACAGAGAAACCCTAAGTCCATAATACGTTATCACTTATCAGTTTCGAAACTTCCTAATTTAAAATTTTCAAGACCAAGATTGATTGGTCGGTTAAACAACTGCTTGCAATGGTCTGAAACTGATATCCATATAGCCAACCCCACTTACTGTGATATTGATTTGGCTTATAGCCTTAATGACAACACACCAAATGCAAAATACACGAGGTCTTTCAATAAGGCATAATGACCTCTAAACACATGTAACCAACCATATCTGATACAGCAAGAGCTTCGATGTATTTCCAAGTAAGAGTAAGTTTTAAGTAATAGTGATACACAAACACTAAAACACACACCCTTCTCTCTCCCACTCCCCACTCCCTAAATGTATGGTCTACACTCACTTTTCATTTTGAAGGCGCATCAAGGTCTAAAAGGAAAAATGTGTTTTAACATACTCAATTCAACTATTCATTACAAAGGATAACCAAGTGACACAGATAAGAGTTTTGATGGTACTTACTGAAACAGTTTCAACGGAATAATAACCACGATCCACATAGTCTCCCATGAACAGATAATTTGTATCTGGGCACTGTTAATAAGACAACGGGAATTCAGAACGAATGAGATACATGGCAACCAGGTACCTTATCGATCAGAATACTTTCATAGGAACTGCAGACTAAAAAGTCATATGCATGCCATTAATTATGAATAATATGCCGACTTATACACAAACATCAGTATTAATTGGAAGTGTAAAATATGTTGATAATGTAATTAACAATAACTGAAATTAATTAATTTTTTAGAGTGCGCAAAAGATCAAATAGGTTGAATATAGTTCTAAAAAGTTAACAACTACTATCCTGGCAGACAGCAGCCATTCCCTGCTACTTCTAGAATTTGCTTGCCACAAAGAAAGATACAATTAGTATCTCATGGATAGCAACAATTACCTTCCCTCCAATGCGGAATAGTTCAGCAAGGTCATGAAATTGTCCATGAATGTCACCACAAATTGTGACAGGGCTTTTCACCGGCTGCATATAAGTCAGAGAGAATAGATCAAGATCAACTAAGCTAACCAAATGCCAAATGTTTTTTATCAATTTAAATGATTTAAGGGAGCGTCAGGGAAGAAGGTTAACAGAATGTAATATATACACTCACCCACTTGAAGGTTCCTAACCTTAATCTATATGACAATGAAATTCAAGACTGTTCTATAAGCATGTGATGGAATAAGCAACTGACCACGAAATAATCAACAAACAGAACATCATAGCATTTCCACAACTCTATAAGTATAAAGGATTATCAGGTCATGTGTTGGTTCAGAACAGTGCAAAAGCTGCACTGTTTAAAGAAGGAAAACAGAGGCTGCACGGTGGAGTTTCTGCACCACGCAGAGTTATATAAAGCATAAAGACATAATGGAAAGATTATATGGTCATACCTGAACGTTACTTTCATCTGTAAGTATTTCCTTCGCCTTCTCACATAGTGTCTTAACCTGGATGTTAGAAAAGTAAGAATAGTACTCTCTCCATCTTTGTAAGTCAAGATACAATATAAAGAAGACCTAACAATCCAAGGCAAGTATTTTTCCAATATATATAAAGAAGTTCCATCAGCCTATTATTGCAATAGTATAAAGTAAGATTAGGTTATGATGCTTAACAACCAATGATCTTAAATGCATAAGCAACCATTAGTCCATTACTCAGTAACGCCATCACATCTGTTCTTTTTGTTACCAGCGAGCACATACCATATCAATCACTAAATACCCCGATGTGATTTGTAAACAAATCTAAATTCCTACGTAACATCAAAACAGATAATAATTACAAGATCTTACCCCCCAAGAATGCCCGCATAAAAATAACCTCTAGAATTTGATCATATTCCAATTATTTATCCTAATAACTGAACACTTTCAAGAAACAGTAGGCAATCAAATCACAATGTGAGATGAGAGAAACTGAATACAATTTGTTTTTGCTACAGGCCAGCTCTTACTTTATCAATAACTAAATACACCAACATAAAAAATCAAGATTCCTACTTTACATCAAAACAGATAACAATTACAAGATCTTTCTCCGAAAAAACAAATGCCCACATAAAAGAACCCTAAAGACACCTAATTAATTATCCTAATAATTACACACTTCCAAGAAACAAAAGCAAAAGTTAACAAAATTAGGCAACCATTACACTTCCAATTAAAAGTCCCATATTTACTCATAACCCCCAAAAAGACATCGAAGTAAATCAAGATTCCTACTTTACATCAAAACATATAGCAAATATCCTAATAATTTTCTCATACACTCAATAATTTATCCTAATAATTGAACACTTTTAAGAAACAAGAGAAATACTGTAAATTTGAGAAACTAACTCATAATGTGAAATGATAAACTGAAAACAAACCTAAAGAAATCAGCTTTTTTGCTACAAGCTAGCTCAGACCATACCCATCACTAAACACACCAACGGAAACAAATCAGAATAAAAAAATTACAAGATCTTACTAAAAAAAAAAATGCCCACATAAAAATAGCCTCTTAACATCTTATTTATCCTAATAATTAAACAAATTTCAAGAAACAAAAGCAAAACAGTAAAAAATACTCAATTAAATCAAACTGTGAAATAAAAAAGTGCAAAAAAACCTCAGGCTCGGATAAAGGCTTGCATTGCATGAGCTGAACAATTTGCTGATCCAGATTTCCATGAGTGTTGCTTGCTATCAGATCTGTGGTCATGATTGCTCCTTAGCTGATTGTTTTTTTGATTGTATGATTGGATTATTAATATAGTTTTGCAAATAAATTGAATTAAATAATCTCAACACTCAATTGTTATCATACTTTTGTAGAGATCTGTTAAGTTAATCTACACAAATTAGAGATAGTGAGTGAGAGAGAGACAAATGGTAGCATATGGACTATTTTTATTGATGTTATAGAGCTGGTTTTGAACGGATATTTGAGAGGTGTGCTTTATCGGGTAATTACTTGGTTGGTGCGACTATCAAGAAGCACTTATATCATTGTCCGATTCAATTTTCGATCGCCAAATCAACTAGCTTGATCTAATGGTTATCAATCCATTTAGTGAGAGTATTAATATATACGGATATCTTTATCCTGTTATACTGTAGATTCTCCTCCCCAATAGTGTATGATTTGCTTACTTTATGATGTTGATTAGTTAAAGAAAAAACTTATCACTCAACACTTGATCGAATCACATTTTTCTGATCGAGAAGATACTAAATTAACCTTGTCGTTGAATCCGTAACAACTTTATTAAGCCAACCTAGCGTTAGGAACGTTCTCTTAAAAGTTGTGAGAAAATAGATGGTTGTGAGAAAAAGGGAAGGACCGTTTATGTTTTACAGTAAATAGTTGAATCGAAAAATGAATACACTAAAATGAGTGATATTTTTCCTTCTTTTTTTTGATTATATCATTATGTCATTAACTTATTCGGTGTGATGGAACCGATTTAGAGGTAATGAAGTAAAGGTCGGAATGGAACACACATAAGCTACGAATTATTTTGATTTATTTATTTACTTTTGTTTGGTATGCTACATGAATGAGATTATTTATCTTACATGTTTAGTATTCCCTCCATCCCTAAATGATTGGAACATTTTGACTTTTGTTGGTCAAATTTTACAAAATTTGACCTTGATTTTTCATTAAACGATAAGAAATAATATAGTCTTATGAGATCTTGTTAGGCTCGTCTCAATATATATTTTTAAAATATCAACTATTTATAATTTTTTTTTAACATGTAAAATAAGGATACCACTAGATTAGAAGCACTGGATCATTTAAATCTTGATTAAACTAGAATCCTCCTCGATAAATAGAAGAGTTCATGAATTTAATTGGCATGACGATTTTTATTTTTAGAACCATCATAAAATAAATGAGATCCGAATAGCTTGGATTATTCATGACTCCTCGAGTGAGATTCTTTAGTTTATACTATTATTAATGGCTATAAAACTATTTACTTAATGGTATTACCTTTTTTGTAGGTAATATTGTTTATAAAAAGAATGTTTATCGTCCCAAAACATTTAACACTTGTTCAAAATTTTGGGGAGGCCTGTAACTGTTGCAGCAAATTATTTTCAAGTGGTTCAATAATCCCTTTCTTCACCTTTCTCTCTTTAAAAGGTAAGAACTTGTATCATGCTTTAAATTCTCCCATTATATGTGTAATGTTATTTTAGTATTTTTCACTATAAAATTCTAAGTCGACGACGAAAAGTGGTTGAACCATGTTTTGCCAATTTTGGTTGAGTAAAAATGGACAAACTCGTCACACTTTCTTTTTTTATAATAACTAAAAAACATATAACGTAGATAAATTTTGTATGTATCTATATAACATATAGCTCACAAGTGTTGATTTGGTCGGAAATAGTGGAACGAATTTGCACTTTGGTCCCAATTAGTTATACAGTTGTAGATTTGTACTTAAAAGTCACCTAAATGTTGAGTTAATCGAATAGCATAGTGTAAAAGGCTTCTATCAGTTATCAAAAACCATGAGTTCGATAATCACCTCATCGCTAATTTACATACAAAAAAAATCATCTTAGGTGTTGTTATATTTATAGTCTCCAAAAGTGACGGTCGTTACACATTAGTCCCTATCTTTTTGGAAATCATAATGCAACATCTGTCACTTTCATAAACTATATTGCAATATATGCAACATCTGTCATTTTCATGGACTATATTGCAACACTTGTACATAAAATGCAACTACTTTCCATTATCTAAGACTAAATATACAAATTAACTAGTATATAGTTACAATTATATATTTAGTTCGTTAAATTTAGTTTTTAGATATCTTTATAATACTAATAATGCAAATAGTTCATGTATAAGTTTAATTTTTATTGAAATATTATTTCAAACCTTTTATATAAAGCTTTAACTTGAAAATACGAACTTTACTTTTTTTTAGTTCATATTTATATATATGGACTTTTCTTGAATATGCCCTTAGGTCTTAGAGCATAGGTTAAGAGGCCAATAAGAAAAAATAATTGATAATTAATTTGTATTTTAAATTTGATTATGTTACCTTGTATGCTTATGTATATTAAATTTTATTTTCATATAATAATTAACCTGTGCTTTTAGGGCACATTTTAGAAGAACAAATCAAGGACTAGATAAATATTGGGATTTCATCCAACATAATTTATATCTCATTTATTTTAATAATAATTATAATTTGATAATAATGTCATAATGAAAATATTTATTTGACTTAGATAAATAATTAATAAATCTCATAACGTATTTTAATTGAGATTTAATTAATTAATTTATGTATCATTTTCTCACTAACAATTATAATTTGATAATAATATCACATTGACAATATTCATTTGACTCGAGTATGCAATTAATAAATCTCATGCTACATTAATTTGAGATTTCATAAATGCCACTTGGCATAATTTTATTGACCGTATTTCAATGCCACCGTAAGTTTCGAACATCTTTTGATCACTAGCAAGATACTACGCTATTGAATTAACTATGTCATAAAACAAATCACATCAAATCGTATCCGAATAGTAATTATTGATTGCTCGAGTGAGATTATTTTATTTATACTATATTAGTGGCCATAAAATCTTTTATTTGAGAGTGTCCTTTGTATCACAAAACTGCGAGAGTTTTTAAATCATAAAATACTGATATTAGCTTTGAGAGAGTTTTTATATCATAAAACACTGGTAACGTATAAAAAGAATGTTATCGTACCAAAACATATAAGAATTGTTCACAATTAGTAGGAGACCATTGGAACCAAATCGGTTGAATTCCTTTTACCTTTGTCTCTTTGAATGTAAGAACATGCATGATGCTCTAATTTCTCTTTAGCATTTATATGCGTAATGTTATTTCTCGCCACGAAACACGAAGAACCATGTCGAGAAGTGGTTGTATCAGTGTTTTGCTAATATATTCGTCGCGTTTTGTACTTATATTAAGTACAAAAACATGAAACATATAGATAAGTTTCATATGTTAGGGTTGTTTTCTCACATGGCATTGTTAAATCATAGTTTGTTACATAGGTATGAGAATATATTTATAGTAATTTCAATAAAATGGTTTTCCTTATTTATTGAGTGTGATGTTTTTGTGTAAATAAAGGAGTATATATTTATTGATGTTGTTATGTCTCACCTTGAACAGTTTTCTTGATTTGTTATATATAGTTTAAATAATCCTTGGATTAAGGATGTATATGATAGAGAGCAAAGGGGGGGCGATAGGATGTATGCTGCTTGCTTTGTTATGCTTGGGTACATGGCCTGCCCTATTGACATTGCTAGAGAGGCGTGGTCGTCTTCCTCAACATACCTACCTCGATTATTCCATCACTAATTTCTTGGCTGCTATTGTCATTGCCTTGACATTTGGTCAACTGGGGCCAAGCTCTATTGAGAAGCCAGATTTCTTGACTCAAATATATCAGGTGAGTTTGTTTTTGTGTTATATGTTAGGGCGGATCTAGGACGTTACATGTTAAACATGCACGTTGTTGAGAACTCAGTCTCATATTGGTTGATTAATAACGTTTTGAGTGTGTTATTAACGTTTGGACTAATATTCATCTATATCGAATTGGTTTCTGTAGGATAATTGGTCTAGCGTTTTGTTTGCAATGAGTGGTGGAATATTCTTGAGCCTTGGGAACTTAGCATGCCAATACGCTTTTGCATATGTTGGTTTGTCAGTAACTGAGGTCATGAGCGCCAGCATAACTGTTGTTTTAGGTACTTTGGGTTTTGCTATTCACTATTCCTTTTCATACTGATACCTCGACGACTTGATTAAAAATTAATTGATAGTTCAGGGGGCAACCAGGTAACTAGTCTTCTTATTTCGCGAACTTCTTTATGTAAGAACTTTATAATCAGTGGTTGTTTTATCTCTTCTTTGTCACAGGAACAACAATTAATTACTTCTTAGATGGAAAAATCAACAGAGCTGAAGTTTTGTTCCCTGGAGTTGGTTGCTTCTTGGTTGCTGTTTTCTTGGCTGCTTTCGTGCACAAGTCTAATTCAGAAGACAACACAACGAAGCTTGAAAAAGCAGCAGTGTATGTGCACTTAATCTTATATTTTCCTTGTGTTCATTCCATCCAAATCCTATATAAAACTCGTGGTTGTGCCATTGAGGAGTAGTATACTCGAAAAACTGTGCTACTCATAGGATGAATCAGGATTGTTTGAAAATTCTAAACATAATTTCTTTTAGCATTTGGTATCTAGAAAAATGAACATTCGCCTCTAAAACAGATTCATTTTTTTAAAATTAAGTATCGTACTGGCTCATCACTCGATCATTGATAAATTTATTTGTGCTCTTACCATAACAGCGAAACTGAACTTCCTGTGTCTGAGGGAACTTACAAAACTCCAGGTAAACCATACAAAAAGTTGCTTTTCCGAATGAATACATATATATTGTGATGTATTAATAGAATGTTTGTAATGTTGCAGAGAAGCCAGCATTTGGTACAGCAGGTTATCTACTGGAGCTCGAGAACAAAAGATCAATTAAGGTACAATGGTGCAATCTTTTGGAAGTTATTCAAACGTCGAAACATGATTATGTGTAGTTCTTAAACTATCTCTGATGATTATGTTAGATAACGCAAGTCTGATGCATCGTGAATTCAAGATCATTTAAAAATTTGTTGTTAAACTAGTCACGTTATTTGCTTGCTTTATAGTATCAATTTTTCTGATGCCTAACGATTGTTCAATTCTATGTGATATTCATTAATATGAATCTGAAGATATTGTTGTAATGACATTAAATTATCATATACAGGTTCTAGGGAAGAACGCTTGTGTTGGGTTGATCTTGACAATCTTTGCTGGGCTTTGCTATTCCATCTTCTCACCAGCATTTAATCTTGCTTCCAATGACCAGTGGCATACGTTAAAACCTGGCGTTCCTCACCTGACTGTTTACACTGCATTCTTTTACTTCTCGTTATCATGCTTCGTGGTGGCAGTCATCCTAAACGTCTGCTTCTTGTACCGTCCTGTTCTCGATTTGCCCCAATCATCAATCGGCAGTTATCTGTCAAACTGGGACGGTAGAGGTTGGGCTATGTTGGCAGGGATCATATGCGGTGTTGGCAACGGGCTCCAATTCATGGGAGGCCAAGCTGCCGGCTATGCTGCAGCTGATGCTGTTCAGGTTGGTTATGCATATAGATCATGATACTATAATAAACAATGTCACACATTTTGCCAATATTGTTATATTACTAGTCTACAAAGATTTGATATAGAATTGTCTAATGTATCTTTATGTATTGAATTCAGGCACTTCCCCTAGTGAGTACCTTTTGGGGAATCGTCCTCTTCGGAGAGTACCGCAGATCATCCAGAAAAACATATAAATATCTTGTGGCGATGTTGGTAATGTTCGCGGTTGCTGTGGCGGTTCTCATGGCATCGGCAGGGCATCGAAAGGGTTAAGGATGTGTGTTGAAGAGTACTTCATCTTCATTGTATATATTTGGTTATATTTTGGTATGGTGTTGAAGAAACCATGATATTTTATGTTTTTTAGGTATCACCTAAACTTGACTTGATCAAAACTATAAACTCTCTATCTATGAACATGTTAGTTTATGCCTTGGCCTTTTATTTGGCTATTGTAACTTTAGGTATCACCTAAATTTACACCATTTCTAAATTTTGTAAATATACTCCTTTCTTTTGTTATATTGTTGAAAACTATTTATCTTACACTACATATTAATTCGTCCAATATATGTTAATTGATTTTTTCGTAGACTAGTTTCAAGTTTTAACCGTTAATTCCTATTTTTGTTTGTTATTCTCATGAATATAAAGTTGATATAATCGAAATTGTGTTTCGAATCAATGGTAAACAATGAAAAAAAATTATATTGAAGTGATTAAACACATATGCATCTTTAAGTATCTTAATCTAACTCAAAGGCTATCTGGTTTGGCAAAGACATAATTAAGAATTGAGTAATTTGAAGAGAAAAAGAAAAAGTGTATGTCTTGGAGAAGTACCAAAACGCAAAATGAATAAAAAAACGCTAGAAGGAGGGCTTGAACCTCCGACCTTGTGGTTAACAGCCACACGCTCTAACCAACTGAGCTATTCCAGCTTGTTGATACCCTTACGTATCGGGAAGTAATTGAAAAACAAATTTAAATTTTTCTTTAGTATTAGCATTATTATATATATAATTATGCATATTATATATTTTATATAAAAAAATAATTCAATACTAAACATATTTGAATCAAAGTTTAGAACGTAATTTATAAAATTTAATAAATTAGAAATGAGTGGAGTAAAGTTTCGTGACTTTCGCACTCTGTAAGTTAATTACGAAGATTTTTTTATATTAAATTAACTTAAAATTGTTAATGTATTGAACTCACGTAAATTTGTATATTCGTTTATCATCTATTGTACACTTCTATCGTCAAAAATAATAACGAGGTTTTCGTTCGAGGTTAAAGTATAAAAATCGCTTAAAGATTGAACTTTTGAAAGAACGAGCGAAATAAAACGAAGAAGAAAAGTGAAAGATTTATGAATATAATTTTAAATTTGTAGAAAATCCATCTCAACCTGAAAATTATGCATCTTCTTCCATCATCTTCCCTAATTGATTGAAGATCAGAGCAAGCAATGTGGAGAAGAAGAACATTGAATTTACTGAATCATCAAATCTTCAAAACCCACTTTTCATCTCAACCCCTCTACTCATTCCTCCAACCCACACTCTTTTCAGTAAGGTCTCCAACTCCGACCCCCACCCCACCTACCCCTACCCCCACCCCGCCCCACCCTCAAACCCCACTTGCCCACCTCCAAAAATCCGATCTTGAAGCCAATCTCCACACCTCCTTAACCACCCAACAAACAGACGAGGCATGGAAATCATTCAAGGCTCTTACAAACTCCTCCTCTTTGCCAAGCAAGGTTTTAGCTAATTCTTTGATAAAGTATCTGGCTTCTTTGTCTGATACACTTAATCTCAAAAGGGCATTTGTTTCTGCTGTTTATTTGATAGAAAAGAACCCATCTTTATTGGAAAATGAAACTATTGAGGCCATTTTGGGTAGTGTGAAAAATAGTGGTGTGGTTACTCCTGCTTTTGCTTTGGTAAAGTGTATGTTCAAGAACAGGTTTTTTGTGCCTTTTGGTGTGTGGGGTGGAGTTTTGGTGGATATTTGTAGGAAAAATGGTAGCTTTGTTCCGTTTCTGCGGATTTTTAATGAGAACTGTAGGATTTGTATGGAAGAGAAGTTGGGTTTTATGATCCCTGATGTTGGTGCTTGTAATGCGGCACTAGAGGGATGTTGTCGCGAACTTGAATCCGTTAGTGATGCTAATAAAGTGATCGAGACAATGTCAGTGTTGGGCGTTAGGCCAGATGAGTTGACATTTGGATTACTTGGTTATTTATATGCGTTGAAGGGGCTTGGGAAGAAAATTGTTGAGTTAGAAGTTTTAATGACTAAGTTTGGTTGTTGCAGTAAAGTGACCTTTGCTAGTAATTTGATTCATGGTTATCTGAAATCAGGTAATATGAAAGCAGTTTCAGATACGGTTTTCCAAAGTTTAAGAGAAGGGCAGGAAAATGATTTAGATTTTAGTGAGGAAACGTATTGTGAAGTGGTTAAAGGGTTTCTTCAGAAAGGGAGTATTAAGGATTTGGCAACTCTAATTACAGAAGCGGAAAAGTTGGAGTCTTCAAATGTTGAGGTGGAGAAGTCCGTTGGTTATGGAATTGTCACTGCTTGTATTAATTTGGGTTTATTGGACAAAGCACACAGTGTTCTCGATGAAATGAATGCTCAGGGTGCGTCTATTGGGCTTGGTGTATATGTATCAATCTTAAAGGCATATGGCAAAGAACAGCGGACAGCAGAAGCTGCTCAATTGGTTACTGAGGTAAATAGTGCAGGGCTTCGGTTAGATGTTGGTAGTTATGACTCTCTTATAGAAGCATCCATGTCGTGTCAAGATTTTCAGTCAGCGTTCTCTCTGTTTAGGGACATGAGAGAAGCAAGAATTTCTGATTTGAAGATGAGCTATCTGTCTATAATGACAGGTTTGATGGAAAGCCATAGGCCCGAGCTAATGGCTGCTTTCCTTGATGAAATAGTAGAGGACCCTCGAGTTGAAGTGAGCCCTCATGACTGGAACTCAATTATTCATGCCTTTTGTAAAGCTGGGAGGTTAGAAGATGCAAGAAGAACATTCAGGAGGATGGCCTTTCTTCGGTTCGAACCAAATGCACAAACATATCTTTCCCTCATTCACGGGTTTATGTCTACAGAGAAATATTTCAATGTTTTGATGCTGTGGAATGAAATAAAGCGAAAAATTTCAGTTGAAGAAGAGACGAAATTTAAATTGGATAATAGCTTAGTCGATGCTTTCCTCTACGCGCTAGTCAAAGGAGGCTTCTTTGATGCAGTAATGGAAGTGGTAAATAAATCTCAAGAAGTAAAGATATTTGTGGATAAGTGGAGGTACAAGCAAGCTTTCATGGAGACTCACAAGAAGCTCAGGGTGTCTAAGTTGAAGAAGAGGAACTCGAAGAAAGTGGAAGCGCTTATTGCCTTCAAAAATTGGGCTGGACTCAGTACATGAATAATACCATATTCTACTGAAGTCGTTGACTAATTGCTTCTCAAATGTGAATGTGCTTATCCTTCAATTGGTTTAGCTGCTTTGCAGTCACATCAGAAGCACCTTGCATGAGGAGCGTCGGTATAGAACATACACAGTACAAATGAAAAAACTTACATGTTGTGTATGGATCAGGCTTTCGAAAAACACTGAACTCTGCAAAACATATATTGTCTGAGCTCCATGCCTTTGTGGTGTTACATCTTACCCGATACTATTTGCTAGGGTGTTTTAACTTCACGAATCTCGTCTCCATTATATCATGTATGCGATAATCAGGAGCGAATTGTAACTACGACAAAATCTATCTCCATGCATCCAATTGTAAACGCCCCTGGTTGAAAGGTCGATTCTTTTTTGTGTTGGAAAATGATCGACCGTGCGAAATGAATGGTCGATTTTTTAGTGTGGAAATATATGCACCTTAAAGTTAATCATGCTTCTATTCTTCCATGGTTTGTATGTTTGAATTTTGCTGAAGAAGAAGACTTTCAATATTTGCAAATGGATGATGGGACATGATGATGAGAATGTGGTCTCTATGACTGATGATGCCCATAATTTATTTTGACTATTCTCAAAATATACATTGCAAGTTGAACCTTGTTCCACTCTACCGACTCTAGCATTCAGACCAAGAGCTATAGGTTCTTTCTTACAAAAGAAAAAAAAGTTGTTGGATGTTTAAAACAATGCTTAACTATTATACTGATGGCTTCTTACACCTATCACAAAGGTTGCATTATTAAGCACTATTAACCCCACGAGTTGTCCCAGTGGTTAGGTGTATGCAAATTGCTCCAATTGGTATGGGTTCGAACCGTGCCAGCGGCAGTTTGAGAGTTTTATCCCAGCTTAAGTGCGCAGCGTAAACAGGCCTCCATACACTCTGGTACTGGGGATCGTACCGTGATTTACTCCCTTTCAAGCTGTGGGTTCGGCGTGAGGGCACGCTTAATGTGAGCGTGATCACATTTTGCTCAAATTATTAAGCACTATTAGAATACAATCATCTTGAAATTCACAAACACATGTCCAAGTTTGTAAAACATCTGAGTTAATCGAATGGGTTCGATACTCACCTTATCGCTAATTTACAAAAAAAAAAAAAATTGTAAAACATCTTAACTCATTAGTTTTTAGGTTGCCTTTTTTAGATAGTTCCACATCTTCTTTTCTTGGCTATGTTTATGTATTAGATGTCATTACAAAAGGTGGATATATTTCCATCACACGAATTTCCAACACATTAAATCTAGATCATATTATCTTTTATCGTACACACAAAACATGCGTTGGTTTAACCATTAATTTAAAAGCTGTAGGGTGATAATAGGAATTTCAACCTTCCTTAAAGATTTCATCTTCCTCCCCATATTGGCCTATTGTCTTAGTTTATTGATTTATTAACGTAAAAGGCAAGTAGTTTTAGCCAAAAAGAAATGATGAGGTAGTCAAGTAGTTCATATAAAAACTGAAACAGGGCACCCATGTCCAATAATGGAGTTCCCCGTTAACAAAAAGAAAGATACTCGGTATACAAATAAACAAAGATTTATCATTTTCCTACTCCAATTATGGATATTCGAGACTCCATCTTATAATTTTGAAATTATTTTTATACTACAAAAAGTACCGTTATCAAAATATGAAATGCAAAAAGCAATGTCCTAAATAAAGTTTTGCCTGCCATTCTTCATCAAATTTACATACTAAATATTTTGTGAGGACTAACGTACTAAATAATTCATATACATGTGAATTAATTAAGTCAATGATATTCACATACCATTAGATTTGATAATAGCTCTAGATTTTGTGATGGGAGACCCACAATCTCTACTGTTAAAGTGCACACAAGATGTGTTGGCAGGGAAAATCAAACTCATAATCTTACGATTACAAATTCACATAATTCCACCAATTTAACTACCTTACGGATAATAATAATTTCAGCTATAAAAATAATGATGACAAATAATAAAGAAATAAATATTGACATGTACACCCATCATAATTTATTTATACTCCGGTTCAAATTAATAAAAGACAATATAACCTCTTACTATTAATAGTTAATATTTCACAAATAACCCAAAAAACTTACTTAATTTATTCACGACCTTAAAAAAACTTGTTTTTCAAAGTTAGATCAGCTCTAAATAAAAAATCTTCAAAATCCATATTTGTTATTTTGCAATATTTTTTAACCTTTACGCATGGTAAGAAAAATTCAAAAAGGATTTGGCAAATCCATGTTCCAATGAATAAAATCTTCAAATTCCATTTGATTCTTTTTCTACATTTCTAACCTTGGGTAATTTTCTTTCTTTTTCCAACTCTATATTCAGTGACTTTTTTCACAATGAAAATCGAAAATTCAAATTAATAAAATGATTTAAATCAAAATGTTAAATTCAACGAGAAGGATACATTCATCTTTTTCGTATTTTTTTAAAACGATATATAATTACGATAAGACCAGTACATAGTATATCTCGATATTAAAAAATTATAGTAATCAAAATATGGAGCCTAAAAATTATTCATTAATCATTAATACCCATCAATCTTTTAGGATAACTTTACAAAAATGTCAATAGATAGTGTGAAACTTAAGAAATAGTGGCTATGTACAAAACGTCAAAATCAAATCTCAATATAAAAATAATCATTGTTTACAAGAGAATGAGACTATAAATATAGGACAACTCTTTGAATCTTTTTTGTAAGATGCCCATTATTCCATTTGACTTTACAACTAGAAGTTCATAGGACTAATACATTGGATCTTCTCATGTTCTACTTACAACTTCAACCAAAAAAATGTCAGTTTGATGCTAACTCAAGTCTGTTATAATTGACGTTTTTATTTTTTCGTTATAATTGACGTTTTCATTTTTTCCGTATCGCGAGCATCTACTTATTTGTTCTTAAGTCGATTGTTTTCTTCTTATTGAAAAGTTGACATATTCATGGCACTATTTCAATTACTACCATGAGATAAATTGCTTGTTTATTTTATTACTAATATTTGTAGTTGGTACGCAAGTCTTGGATTGTTTCTAGTTGAAGTTTCTGAGTATGTAGGCTGTTTGGGTGTGATTTTGTCAAGTTCTTCAATATTGGTCATATGTTTGAAAGTGTTTGAAGGTGTTTGATGATTGTTTTTTTTTTCTTGTTTAGGAATTGGAGGTGGAATGAAATGAGGTTTTTGTTTGTGTTTGTGGTGATTTTGTGGTCTCAGTCGAGCCTCCGAGGAGTAAATTCACATGGGGTGCAGCCACTTTCGTTGATATCTGTTGAAAGAGTTGTTGTTGCTATTGATAATAATGCTTACCTGAAGGCGTCTCCTTCAGTCCTTGGATCTAATGTAAGCGTCATTCTTGAATCCTAATATGGTATTGTAGTTGTAGTTTCTTTAATAGTAGGATGGACTAGTATCTTTAGCCTTCTTGTTTAGCTATTCCCGTGTCCTATGGAGTCAAAGATTTTATACTCGATGGAATAAATGGAAATGACGCAGTACATTAACTAGGCTTCTTATCTATTGTGAAATAGGGGTGTAGTGCTTGCACAGCCCCTCCCTGTTCCTACAGGGGGGGGGGGGGCGGGTAAGGTTGCACCATTATCAGACCTCCCTTACTCCTAGCCAGCTTAAGTGGAAGCCTATTTTGAGGCATTGGGGAATGCTGATGTTGATGTTTGTTTATTGTTCAACTGCATTCCCTATGAAGAATATTTGTGAAGCAGAATTTATATTGGTGATTCTTATGCATCGAATATTTGCTTATGTTCTAGGGACAAAACAAAGAATGGGTCGTCTTGGAATATCATAATCCGAAGCCATCAAGTGAGGATTGGATTGGAGTGTTTTCTCCTGCCAATTTCAGGTATAAAGCTTATCATTTGCACTTCCTCAAACTTTTGCACATCTTGGTTCACCGTTTATACTTATTTATATGTGAAGTTTTGTAGCGTATATACACTTTTGAATTGGAATATGGTTTTTGGAAAGTTCAATGTGAATTTGCTGACTGAAAGGTCCTTTGTACCAATGTGTGTTCAGTTCATCAACCTGCACAGCTGAGAATAAAATGGAAACTCTACCACTTCTGTGTACAGCACCAATAAAGGTCAGCTTCACTTTGTTTCTTCTGGCGCCACGAAAGCCGAAAATGTGTTATCTCATAATCCAGTGCTTCATTTCTACTGCAGTTTCAATATGCAAATTACACAAGCTCCAAGTATGTACATACTGGAAATGGATCCTTGAAGCTTCAATTGATCAAACAAAGATCGGATTTCGCATTTGCTCTATTTTCTGGTGGATTATCAAATGTATGGCTTATCCTACTCCTCATACTGAACAGTTTTTTGCGCTGTGATTATTTCAATGTTGATATGTAGATGTGTTCCATTACAATTGTGATTTACTCAAAGGTCTGTGCTTTGACTTCTGTGCTTTCAAATAATGTCTTTGTACTAGCCTTTCTTATACAAATTGTCCATGTAACTTGGTTGGAAACGGTTTCTTAATTTCTTTGTGTTAATATTTTTTTTTACTGTTTTCTTCACGTACCATTGGTCAGAATATTTCATAGTGTAAAGAGTCTATAAACTGTACCTGTTCCATCTCTTGCTTGCCTGGGATGCTGTTTACTTCGTCAGTCTTATTAATTCTTTAAGTTTACATGCCCTTCCGAACTGCTACATTGCTTGTTTAAATGATGTATATAATAGGGCTTACATTATTAAATTACTCTGTACTTTGGCAGCCGAAATTGGTGGCTATGTCACATAAAGTTGCCTTTGCGAATCCAAATGCACCAGTATATCCTCGATTGGCACAAGGAAAATCTTGGAATGAAGTGAGTCGACCGTTTCTCAATTACTGTTTTAAGTGCTTTTACCTCCTTCTGTGCTCCTGTTACGTTTAGTTTAAGTTTCTCAATGGTTAGTGCTACTGTAAAACCAAATTTCCCCTTAAATCTATTTCTTCAAGGAGTATGATTATGTTTTGACCAATTATACTAACAAATATGTTGCTCAGATGGCTGTGACATGGACTAGTGGATACAATATCGATGTAGCATACCCCTTTGTCGAATGGGGTCCAAAAGGAGGCAAACAGATACAATCACCAGCTGGGACACTGACTTTTACTCCGAGTACTATGTGTGGTGTGTGACACTATTTTCCTTGCCTTTCATACCTGAATTGTGTTATTGATTCACAATAAATCATCTTGTCACCATCAAAACATCTTGGATTATCTAAATTCCGGAGTACTTTGTCATGCAATCTAGAATAGCTGGAAATACTCACGATATGCCTTCTGCAATCGGCATACGTTTTTAAAACCCAGTTTTATCAAGTCACTTCTCTGTTGATCACATTTTCTTTCAGTGAACTACTTTAGTTCTGTTTCCACTGCACTTTATTACCTGCTAAAAAGGGACGCAACAATGAGACACTTTCTTACATTCTAATGTTAAAAATCTATGGCGCATGCTAAACATATTATAACGAATTGCAGGTGCACCAGCAAGGACTGTGGGATGGCGTGATCCTGGATTTATCCATACTGGTTTTATGAAAGAGCTATGGCCTAACTTGTTGTAAGATATCTTCCTCAATGATATATCATATGAAGTATTTTTCAAAAAACACATTCACATAAACTAAATTGTTGAGTCGTTTTTTACTTTTTACTTTCTTAGGGCAACTAATTTAATATCAGGGACAGATTAATGTTTTTATTATCTTCCACACAAGTGTCATATACTAGCTAGGTGTGTTTGGTTCATGTGCATGCAACAATAAAATCTTTATATACAAATATTACAACTTTCTACAATTTTTAATCTATATCAAATAGTTGAGTACTTACCAATATGCTGATTCATTGTGTGACTAAGGATGATCAGATATGTCAAAATCACTTTCGAGATCCGTTTTTAGTAATTTCCTGAAGGAAATAATATTCATTGTGACATTCATATGCTTGAAGTATTAGACATTTTCCCTACACTGGTTATGCAGGTATACCTACAAAATAGGGCATAGGCTAGTCAATGGCAAAATTGTTTGGAGTCCGTCTTACGAATTTAGAGCATCTCCTTATCCAGGCCAAGATTCGCTACAACGTGTGATCATATTTGGTGACATGGGAAAGGTATGTAGTTTCTCATTTCGTGCTTTGGAGAAAATTTAAACCTCTTGGCTTGAGATGTGTACTTATGTAGTTAGTTACATTTTCCTTCAAGAATTGCTTTAAACGCTGGGTGTTTTCAGAGGACATTAGTTCATGTAAGAAATTCTACGGGTCCATGTATTCTGATATCTAAGCTGCACTGTTGTTCCTCCAATTTATAGCAAGAAGCTGATGGCTCAAATGTGTATAATGATTATCAACCTGGGTCCCTTAACACTACCGCACAGCTTGAAAAAGACTTGGAAAATTTTGATATAGTCTTTAACATTGGAGATCTATGCTACGCCAATGGGTATATTTCACAATGGGATCAGTTTACCTCCATGATTGAGCCAGTTGCTTCACGGGTGCCCTACATGGTTGCAAGGTTCGGTTATGGTTTCTTCATGTAACTTCATTATTTGGTGTGCATTATGCTTTGAATTTAGACTAATAAATAATTACAACTACAGTGGAAACCATGAACGAGATTGGCCAGGAAGCGGTTCATTCTATGAGAACCTGGACTCCGGAGGAGAATGTGGTGTACTGGCAGAATCAATGTTCTATTATCCTGCTGAAAACAGAGCTAAATTTTGGTATATAGACATGTTCTGCCTTCTGCTATGATTTTTTATTGCAACCTGCTTAATCGTTCTTTTTCTGTGCGTTCACATTTGCTTCATCTGTGTTACTAAAGCAATCTGGTACCAGATAGAGGAATATTTTTTGACCATGTCCATCAGAACTTCAGCGATGAGCATAATATAGCCTAAGTGATTTTTATGCAATCTTCCAGGTACTCTACTGATTATGGCATGTTCAGATTTTGTATAGCTGACACAGAACATGACTGGAGGGAAGGAACTGAACAGTATAATTTCATCGAACATTGCCTGGCATCAGTAGATAGACAGAAGCAACCATGGTTGATCTTTCTTGCTCATCGGGTACTGGGATATTCTTCAGGGGACTTCTATGCAAATGATGGCTCGTTTGGAGAACCAATGGGAAGGCAAAGCCTTCAAAAGCTTTGGCAAAAATATAAAGTGGATATAGTCATATCTGGTCATGTTCATAATTACGAACGCACATGTCCTGTATACGAGGTATGAGCTCTCTTCAGCCTGCTTATGCCTAGATGTAGGAATCATTTACCTGTTAATGTAACTAATCGAAAACATTATAGGTCCATGAGAGAAATTCATTCGATCTTTTTTTACCTAAATTACTATTAATCGCACTATCCATCAGGCTTGAAGAAACTTGTGGATACCAGGAAAACTTAAGATTGGACATTTGTTGTGGACTGACATGATGAAAATATTTATTCATGCAGAACACTTGCACAAGCAAAGAGAAAAGCTTCTACAAGGGAAGTTTAAATGGGACGATACACGTGGTAGCTGGTGGCGGTGGTTCAAGCCTAGCAAAGTTCTCTACTATTAAACCAACATGGAGTATTTTCAGAGATTATGATTTTGGATTCGTCAAGTTGACAGCATTTGACCACTCAAACCTATTGTTCGAGTACAAAAAGAGCAGTGACGGTAAAGTTTACGATTCTTTCAACATTTCAAGAGATTACAGAGATATCCTAGCTTGTGCTGTGGATAGTTGCCCGAGTACGACCTTTGCAGGTTGAATGCAGTGTTCAAGGCCTCATTCAAACTCCAACCATGTTTATTTTATGCATACTTGTCGTCAAAGCTGTATTTATGTATGACAGCATTTGTATAACATGCATAGAATTATCCATCAAAATGTGAAAGTTGTGCATTTTGAGTGGAATAAGAACAAAATAGTTTCAAGGTATTTTATCTAAGGTTCCTCCATTTTCTTGAACAAACATAGTTTTTCAGCATTATATGATGAGTTGATGACCAATTTGGAATGAAATATTTGATGTGATAGTGGTCACTGTTTTCTTGTTTATTCTACTTATGACTTTTTCCGGTTTCGATTTATTGTTACACTTTCGTTGTTTACAACGTGAAAGGAATTTCGAATGAGTTATCTACCAATTAATCACATTTATAAGTGTCCATTAATAACTGAGCAAGGAGGGCCAAAATGAGGAAATTAAAAGAAATAGAGCCCCCGGCGAGGATCGAACTCGCGACCTTTCGCTTACGAAGCGAACGCAATACCACTATGCTACGGAGGCACTTTGATCAATAAATATTCATCGATTATATAACAACAATCCTGTTGGTGAATATAGTTTTTTTAACTAAAAATATTTGTGCAATAAATTAACGTAAGAGTAAAGTGCAACGTTATCTACTAGTACGTAACAGACACAAAATGTAGGTAATGGAGTGATTCATTTTGATTTATTTCATTACATTCCAGAGCTAAAAAATATAAGATCTTTGACTTTATAGGATATGGCGTTCTGCCACTAACCAATAATTTATGTATAGTTTGGTAATAGTGATAGTGTTTGCATTTTACTATTGGATCATTTCGAACACAATACCTTCCCGTTTCCAACTTTCCTTAGGGAAAGATTGCGTACCTCGCTTAGGTGAAAACCTCGTTACACATTTTTGTAATGGTGATGTCGATGTTGATGTTGGTAACATGGAATGTGAACAGTTTGACAGTGAAATACTAGAATTCAGGACAAGAACATCTGAACATGTAACTACAACTATCTTAAGTCAACTGTCTGTTTTGTATATTTTATTACAGAGGAGATAGGAGGTGGTTTTTGTTCAGTCAAGGAAACTAAAGCATCTTATTTTACAGATAATAATTTCAGGTGCAGGTACTCAAATAAGAATATGTTAATGTAATTGAAATTTTTATTCCATTGTTTAAGCAGACAATAATTGCTCTTTCCTGTCTTCACACTAATGATGTTCATGTCTCCAATAGAATACATCATTTTCAGATATGTCACAACACAACCATATACAATTTTATTGGTGAATTAAGTTTTTATTTGATATGTTCAAGATTGTGTTGCTTTACTCCAATTTCAAATGGATAATTTATTCCAAATTATAACATTTAATGAATGAACATTGAGCAGAATTGAGAGATCCAACATGAATATGATTTCATTTTTCTGTTTCATTCAACAGATGAACAACATTCAGGCAATATATATACTCAAACTTCTAGTTTGCATATTTGCCTCTGCTTCAGCCTGCAGCCAAATTGAAATAGATTCTTTACTGTCTTTTGCAGATGGTATTTCTAGTCCACTTCCATTGAACTGGACTGTTTCTGTCGATTGTTGTACGTGGGAAGGAGTAGTATGCAACAAAGATCGTCGAGTTTCCAGTCTATGGCTACCTTCCAGGAAACTTCAAGGGAATATATCTCCATCTTTAGCGAACCTCAGCTATCTATCTCAGCTTAATTTAGCTAACAATCAATTCGGTGGATCTCTCCCCGACATGTTTTTCAAATCGTTGAGCTATTTGCAGATTATTGATTTGAGCTATAATCGTCTAAGTGGATCGTTACCAGATTCTAATAAGTTACCATCAAAAGTTCGGAGTGTGAATATATCCAGCAACAAATTTATAGGGGAGATCCATTTTTCATTCCTGGAGGGATCAAGATTTTTGGTAAGCTTGAATGCAAGTAACAACAGCTTCACAGGGTTGGCTCCTGCTTTTATTTGCAGCATATCGCCTTTCTTGAAGTTTCTTGATTTGTCATTCAATTTCTTTTTCGGGAAAATTCCTAAAGGTTTCGGGGAGTGTTTGAATCTGTTGACGTTAAGAGCAAGTTTCAATGATCTCTCAGGGCCTCTGCCTGATGATATTTACAACATATCAAAACTAAGGGATTTATCTTTGGCAGCTAATAGACTCTCCGGAGGGCTAGATCATCGTGTTTCAAACCTCTTGGAGTTGAGAATCCTATCACTTTATGGAAATGAACTTAAAGGTACCATCCCTGAAAACATTGGAAGGCTTTACAAATTGGAAAATTTGCTTCTCCATATTAACAAATTAAACGGAACCATCCCGTTATCTTTAGCCAACTGTTCAGTGCTGACAATATTGAACCTCAGGGTGAATAATCTTGGAGGTGAATTGTCTGCATATAATTTCTCTTCACTTGTCAGACTTAGGACAATTGACCTCGGTGATAACTCTTTCACCGGTAGCTTCCCAGCAACTCTTTTCTCATGTAAAAACTTGGCTAATATCCGCTTCTCAAACAACAGTCTGCAGGGAGAAATCCTGCCTGATTTTCAAGCACTTGAGTCCCTATCATTTCTATCCCTTTCCAGAAATAACTTCACCAATATCACACAAGCTATAAAAATTCTTACTCGTTGCAGAAATCTTGGCGCTTTAGTCCTCTCAAAGAACTTCTATGGTGAATCATTACCAAATGGGAACGGAAGTAGTTCCGGTGATGATGTTTTTAGAGAAATGAGGATTCTTGCATTAGGTGGCTGTGGATTCAGAGGAGAAGTTCCAGGATGGCTAAGAAAACTCAGTAAGTTACAGGTTCTTGATATATCCTACAATCAAATTCGAGGCTCCATTCCAGGTTGGATATCAGAACTTCCCAACCTGTTTTACTTAGACATGTCTTACAATCTCTTGTCTGGAAGCTTACCTTTGGAGCTATTCAGACTGCAGAGATTTACTGCAGATAACAATATCTCGATGCATTTGGATCAAACTTATCTACAGTTGCCAATATTCGTCTCGCCAAACAATGTATTTATGTATCAGTACAACCTACTTTCTTACCTACCAGGCGCATTATATCTTGATGGCAATTATCTCAGTGGCCATCTTCCAACAGACATTGGAAAATCAAGGCTCATTCAAGTTTTAAGCCTCGGCAACAATACTTTTACAGGCAACATTCCAGAATCGATATCTAGTATCACTACATTGGAGAAATTAGACCTGTCTGAAAATGAGTTCTCAGGGGACATTCCAGGATCCCTGAAATCTCTCAACTTCTTGTCCTCTTTCAGTGTCGCGAACAATAATCTTGAAGGGCCAGTGCCGACAGGAGGGCAATTTGATACTTTTGTTGCTTCCAGCTTTGAGGGCAATCCAAGATTGTGTGGTCAAATTTTGCCTCGTCCTTGCTCAAATACAAAGATATCAACTAGCGACGAACCTGAGTCTTTCGCAGAAGGAAAGGACTCAAAACAGAACATAATCGTTGCTTCTATTTTCGGATTCAGTTTTGCAGTTAGTTTTGTGGTCTCTTTGTATTATTCTTCAGGCTCCTTTTCAAATTCGTGTGCCAGATTGATCGTCTCTCGTTTTCAGGTTAGTTGTTGATGATCAAGGATGTGGTTGAAACAATTATCTAGCAACAGTGAGAACTTAAAATGGCAGTATGTAAATGTAGAGTAATTTTTATTTAGAGGCTATATCATGTATGATCAATGTTCTAATAATATAGTAATTTTTATTTCCAATGGCGAATTAGGACCTTACTTGAAGAGGATATGTTCTATAGGCTTGTACCTCTGTATCCTTGAGTTCTAAGGAGACGAGAAACCAAATTTGATGGATGAAACATGACCATGAGACCAGAGCGTGACTAGCAACATTAAAGGTCTGGTTTAAATCTCGCTGCAGCCGATGATCGTTCTCAGAACCTTTGTGGAACTGAGATGGTCTCGTGGTTGTCTGACATATCAATATTTCGTATGGCGAATTAATAAACGCAACAAAGAATATTAAAAGTTGAAGCCTCAACTAAATAATTGTGGAAAAAGGGTATATTTTCAATAGTTCATGGTTATTTCAAAAAAGTTAGAGAGCAATGTAAGTGCTCTTCTCCACCTCCCCTAGTTCTACTTCTACCATTATATGTACGATGATACAAACATCACATGAATTTTATGTCGATTATTGTTGAGTGAAAGTATAAACCTAAAGTATACTCATTCTTTTTTTTTCTTTTTTTTTTAAAGTATACTCATTCATTAAACACGTTTAAGCACCTAAAGCATACTCGTTTATTATGGTGTCAAACAAAAATCTGTTCTATATATCATGAATTGTTTATGGTGCTTAAAGTCAAAATTAGAAATTGTTTGTATGCTCTTTTTAGGACTAAATCACATCAATATTCTCATGTCGAGGCATCAACTAAGTAGCATACACTATTAAAAACCACTTAGCTTGTATATATAAATCTATGGGAGCCACATACAACTTCAATTCTCGAGGAACATTAACATAAAAAACACGTTTAAGCATCACACTTTAATCGCAATTCGCATCACACTTTAATTTCGACCAAATATTCTGATAACTATTAATCGACACTAAATACCTCCATTAAACTATTTGAGTACAGTCTAAGTATCATATCATATGATTTCACATCATCAATATCCTTGCACCCATGTATGTACGTAACATGCTATAAAAAAATAGCGTCGGTAGTGTTAGGACGCATTTAGATAGTGTTCTTCGATTTCACATGTTTCAATTTTGTGCTTTATAAACAGTTTCGAGAGAACTATTTCTCCGTCCCACGCGTTCCTTTTGATAATATATCCTCAATTCATGTAGCCACGTTCAGACAACCTTCCTCTATATAAGCATAACAAAATTACCGCCCTAAAATTATAATGCATGAACATATTTATTTCTTGAATATACCTTTGATTATCATCTTAATTATTACTCGATCTTTCAATCATATTAATTTCTTCAAATAATAAAGCAATATATAATGCATTCAATAACTTCCATTAAGTTCAACCATCTTTCTCATAATCCAGTTTCCTCCAACTTTGGACGTAACCAAATTTCAGTTCCTTGTTACTATTGGCCTCAAAACAGCCCTAATAAAAATAACAATATGGTTGTCGTGAATGCGAAGAAGAGAGACAACTACGACGGAAAGGATCGTGCGGGAAGGCTTGTCGACGAGAACATGATAATCCTTAGGATGAGGATTAGGGATATCAAAACGTCGTCGGAGGTAGTAATAAGTGAGGTTCCATGGTATTGGATGAAATGGGAGAAAAAATGGTATGATGGAAAGTATAATTCTGATATATGTGAAGCAATGGGGATTTTTCAGAGGTTGTTGATGGATGCAAGGCCTGGCTTGGTTGTGGCTTTGTTAGCTTTGTTCATGTTAAGTATTTTCATGTCTTGTGCTCTTCTTTTAGCTCACTTGTTACCACTTTTGGGTTGTACTTAATTTAAAAATGTGTTTTAATAGTTTGATGAAGATTTGAGTCCACATCTTCTGTACGTGCGATACTCTCTGCTACACTTTTATTATTTGATTATTTTTGAATTATTAAGCATCATATCTTATTCAATCATGTTGTTATAGACATATACTACTATATCTAGTACTCCATCCGTTTCAATTTGTTTGATTGTTTAGAAATTTTGTCATGTTTCAAAATGTTTGATTGTTTATATTTTCAATGTACTTTTAAGCCTATTTTCTCCTTTTTGCCCATATAAACTACATTTTGTCCCTAATAAAGTAGCACTCCAACACCTTCATTTGAGAACATATTAGTAATCTTGCAACATTCCTTAATGAAATACTTTTTCCTCAAACAATCAAACATATCGAAACAGAGGGAGTATAAAATAATTCTCATGTATATTTTTATGGGCGAATATTTGATTATACGAAATTTTAACCATTAAAAGTTAAAAATTACAAAATTTTGTCATAAAAAGCAAAAACAATCACTTTTTTTAATTGGAGGTGGTAGTAAGTAACGTTATGAAGATTGTTTGTGTTAGGTAATATGCTTGAAAGATTAAAAAAAAAGTCAAATAATAATAGTGTAATAGAGAGTGACACAAAAGTGTAACAGGCTAACAGGTGATCAAAGATTGATTTGAATTTACAACTTTAATTATTTTTCAAAAGAGCCCCAAAAGTTGAATATATGTGATATTCCGAGTTTTCCCTCATATTAAAACGAAATTCCATCTAAATTCGGCATTTTAGGGTGTAAAATTAGATAAAAGATAGTATATGGAGCAAATTGAGATTTAGAATAGTATTATGGTCTGTTTGGATTGGGGTGAATCAAGGGGAATCAGGGAGAATTTAGCTTTTTTTTGTGTTTGGGAACCTAATAATTTTCTACCCTAGGAGAAACTATTCCCCTTGATTCACCCCCATTACCCCTCATTCCCCTCAAAATCTCTACCCTCCAAATCCAAGGGTAATCAAGGAGAATACAATATTAAGCATTAAAATATACTCCCTCCGTCCCTAAAAGATTGTCACATTTTGATTTTTGGTGGTCAACAAAACACAATTTAAAACATAAATATCTATTATTCTACATGCGAAAAAATTATAAAAAGTTAATATTTCAAAAATATATATTGAGACGAATCTAACAAGGTCCCACAAGACTATATTATTTCTTATCGTTTGATTGAAATTCGTGATCAAATTTTGTAATGTTTGACTAACAAAAGTCAAAATGTGACAATCTTTTAGGGACGGAGGGAGTACTATTCTCCCTGATTCCCCCTAATTCTCCTAGTTCAAAATCATGGTACCCAAACAACAATAAAATATATTCTCCCTGATTTCCCCTGATTCTCTTCCCCTAGGAGAATTTTAAAAATTCTCCTCCCCCTGATTCACCCAAATCCAAACGGACCATTAAGGTATAGTTTGAAACATCAGTGATAGTTCAGGGTGCAAAATAAAGATAAGCCATCAAATTCAGACCGTTGGGCCCAATGACAAACTTTAACGGTTACAAAATCTTTCAAACATCAACGTTAAAAAACCTCCACCTGCCAATGTAATCCTCTTGAAAATCTCATGTAAAATTCAACAAATCAAAGAAACTAAACAACACTGTTTTATCCTTTGTTCAAGAATGGGTTGTGTCTCATCAAAACTATTCCGTGAAGAACTCGAAACCGACATTATATGTAATAATGTCCCAAACCATATTGTTTCACTCACTTCTACTACATATGGTTTGCTCAATCTTCACAAGGAGAGCATTCAAGATGAAGAAAATGCTGTGTCGAAAGAGGTTTATGTTGTCGAATCGAAGAAGGCATCGCCTAGTAGGGAGGCCCCAGAGGAGATTAATGCTTGGGAGCTTATGGAAGGGCTTGAAGAAGAAGAATCTCCAGGTGTTAATGGAGTGAAGAAAAGTCCTAGATCGAGGCTTCTTCTTCGTGGGTTCGGGGATTTTGATCCTAAGACGCCTTTGAAGCTGTTGACTCAAATGAGTTCTCCTAGGAAGTTGAAGAAATCAGCAGGGAAGGAGAATAAAGTGAAGGGTAATTTGATTGATAATGGTTTGAGGAGGGGAGAGTTTAGCCCGAATAACGTGTTGAGAGCAAGGAATTCGATTGAGAGTCCATGGAGGACTTCACCAAAATTGAGGGTTTTGAAGAAATTGAGTCCTATTGATGTGAAATGTGGGAGTTTGAGGGTTGATTCAGGGGTGGTTTGTTCAAGAAGGAGGATTTTATCACCAATGTTCGATCCGGAGTTGGTTCACGAAGAACAAATTAAGAAAATCATTACTCCTAAAACTGTACAAAGGAGGAATTCTAAGGATTTAGATGCTCTTCTTGAGATGTTTGAGGAAATTAGTCCACCGAGGATCGAAAATAATGTGATAATTTACACAACTACATTGAGGGGTATTAGGAAGACATTCGAGGATTGTAATACTGCAAGATCGATTATTGAGTCCTACAATGTTCAAATGATTGAACGCGATATATCAATGCATTCTGGATTCAAGGAGGAATTAAGAAGCCTAATGGGCTCGAAAAATGTGAAAGTTCCATTGGTTTTTGTTAAGGGGAGATTGATTGGTGGAGCTAATGAGCTAGGGAAACTTGAAGAGGAAAACAAGCTAGACATTTTGTTTGATGGGATCCCAAAGTCATTCGCGGCATGTGAAGGGTGCGCGGGGATTCGATTTATCATGTGTATGGACTGCAATGGGAGTAGTAAATTGTTAGGATCAGATGGAAGAAGATCAATTAAGTGTGGGGAGTGTAATGAGAATGGTTTGACTCAATGCCCCATCTGTTGTTGACTATGAAGGTCAACTTAGTATGTTAGTTAAGGTGCCTAGAATTCATTGAAACACTATGTGATTGTGCTGTAGGCTCAACTGAGAGCCAGAAATTAGAACTATTTTTCATAGCTTCCTAAAAGGAAAATGTATTTCTTTTCAGATTAACAATGTTGGTTTGATTCACTTGGCTTAAATTAGGCGTTTAAACGTTTGTTTGATTTTTCTTGGCATATTTTCATTGAATGTTGTTGTAAATTGGATTATTCCATAATTGGGTGTTCAAATGGTTCCTGAGTTTCATCCGTCGTCCATTGTCCCAGCTTGGATTAGAATTGAGGGGCTGCCCCTCTGTATGTTTGATGAAATGTCGATGTTGTCAATTGCGAATGCTATTGGCAGGCCTATTAAAGTTGATCCTAGGAATGTGAATAGAACCATTTTAAGTTGTGCTAGAGTGTGTATTGAGATTCATATTGCAAAACCTTCGATTGATATGATTTGAATTGGCTTTGAGAGTAAGTAGTCTAGTGATATGTTAGATGGTTTTTGGGCTAAACTCTATTATGATATGCTACCCCCATTTTGCATTGCTTGTTTTCATGGGAGAGAATTGTGTGTTGAGGAGTCATTTAGAGCTGATGGGTTGCCGGAGAGGCGAATAAGCAGAGAGAAAGCTAACTTTAACTAGTCATACTACACCTACAAATCTCAAAGTGTTGGAAGTGGATGGAAATTCAGACTACAGAGGGGCCAACATATCAAAAAAGTTGCAGCCAATTAGGCAAGGTAGACTCCACCTCCGATGGAGTGACAGAATGATGCAGCTGGGACTGATTTTGAAGTCGATAGATCGTGTGTTTAATGACCAGAATTTATGCAGAAGATTGCTGAGCTTGTCGCAGAGCAAGATACATCATCCCAGGGTTGGCAAACCGTAGTTCGGAAACCGAGCAAGGGGTCTAAAGGGAGATTGCAGCAGCCTGTTCAACTCCTTCATCCTTCCCCCATCCCCTGCTCCTTCTCACCATTCCTCGCCCCTCTTCAAAGCCAACGCCCTGTTAAGAGGACAAAAAATTGAGAGATTTTAAGGATCCTGGAATGTCCCCTGAGAATTCATTTCCAGACAGGTCTAATTTCTCCAATGTAGTTATACTAGATATCGATTCTGGAAAGTTGGCTGTAAAACTATTGTTGCTGATGAGGCTTAAAACTTGAATGAGCCTTGATTTTCCAATGTCTGTTGGAAGATGGCCACCGAGATAATTGCCATCGAGATATAATGCAGGTAAGACAGTAGGATGTACTGAGACATAAATACATTGTTTGGCGAGACGATGATTGACAACTCTAGATAAATTTGATCCATATGCATACAGATATTGTTTATCTGCAGTAAATCTTTGCAGTCTGAATAGCTCCGAAGGTAAGCTTCCAGACAAGAGATTGTAAGACATCTCTAAGTAAAACAGGTTCGGAAGTTCTCACACAATACACTCTTGTAGATGTTATAGCTTATCATTTAAACTCTCCATATGTTGATAGTGTATACATGATGATCTAATGAAATAAAATGAAAATTATCGCACATACTACACACTTTATATGTTATAGCTTATCATTATTAATTGATAACTGAGAAATACTAATTTTTATTACAACTAGATCAATAGAAGTAAATAGTGAAGTTACACATAAATATGTAACGATAACATATAATAAATAATTAATTACATAAGAACCTTTCATAATAATTAATAGTTTGAACCATATTTTTCTATCAATAGTATATATACATGATGATCCTAAATTAAATAATATTTTTTGTACAAAATATAGAAACTCATTAAAAATATAAGTAAATGAAAATAGTAATTGAGTACAACTTGAATTGAGCCATGTAAAAGTACTTACAAAAGATATTGCAATTCTATCTTTAAAGTGCAATAGAGATATATTATAACATCTTAGATTCCTTAAATTGGACAATTTGTATGTATGATTATAGAGTTAATTGTAACAATGGTCCTAATAGTGCGTCTAAATTGCACTTTCGTCATAGTAAGTGGTATTGTTATAGGAATAGTCCCTACTAAAAGTATACACCTAGTTCGCTTTTACTCCCAAAATTACCCTTGCCGTTAGAACTTAACGTTTATGACATTTTGGGGGTCAAAATGAAACTTTTGAAAATGTGAGGTAATTTCTTTTTGCTTTTTTCCTCCATTACTAAAACAAGCACTACTACATATCTGATTTTATACAACGCCAAAATTCGTTGCATTAAGGCCAAAAACCTGTTGCATTAGACCTAATGCAATAATTAGCTACCATTGCATCCGCTTGCGTTGTATTAGGTCTAATGCAACGCCTTTTAATCCTATTGCAGCGGTTTTTAATAATTTATAACAATCGTTGCATTAGCCTTTTTGTTTGTTGCATTAGCCTATAACTAATGCAACACCCTTTTGATACTATTGCAACAGTATATCGACTAACTAATGCAACGCATTTGACCCAATTGCGACGGTATATTGATTATGTTAATTTAGAAGCTTTAATCACCTAATGCATCAAAATACACATTTAAATGAATCATATAATGAACGCAGATAAAATTTTCATTGATATAAAATTAACAATACAATATATTATTTTCCGAAGATGTAATACAAAATACTTGGTAGTTATTTACTACACAAATTAGCAAGTGTTCACAAATAAAATATAATTTTCTCAGGATCATGCTCATGAATTCTTCTCTCTGTGGTGATTCCTTCCTTGAGTTCCTGAACTTTTAGATACATGCAAAGGAGCCACTCTTTATAATTTCAATATCAATTCTTCCCATGCCCATGAACATATATATAAACAGAGTCAGTATTTTGCAAAAACATAATATATATATATATATAGTATCGAAAGGAACCACAAAACAAAAAAACATACGCATACAACTAACTTGAGTAACATTTGATTTATTTCTTACTTGGCTTGCGAGCTCTTTTTTGCAGGTCCTAACATTTGCCTCTATTGATAATTTTATCGGAACCAATATTCAATGTCATTGTACATTGAGATAAGAAAAAGATATATGCGTAAACTTAACATACTTCCCCTGCTAAACACAACATTCTCAAACCAAAAACTTGCTAGGCAGGCTAAAACATAATCATCTCCATCATCCAATCTCATTTATTTACTCAATAAGATAAAACAAAACAAAAACATCATTTCATAGACAATAAGGAATGCTAGATGATTTATAAAAGAGGGAATGTTCAAGATACTCCAACCTGTTTTTGAGGTCCTTCCTGCTTCCTCCAAAAAGGTACTAGCTAACTAAGAGAACAACGAAAACAGATAACTATATCATAGCCCAAAACAGTGAAAAACAATTCAATTCAATTACACTTACAAATCAAAACTAATGCACTTGCTTATGTATTGTGTGACGTACCTCATAATCAGGAAAGAGGAATAAGTAACGCTAGGTAAATTAAGAAGGTCTGCAATATGAAAGAAGCAACATATGGAAACAACAATCATTTTAGCGTATAATAAGGTGGTTGGCGAGGAATTGTGTAGTAGAGACTGACCTGGGTCACTTAGTGTTGTAGAGACTGATGTAGCAAAAGAATTCTTGGAGTAAGAGAACTTATTCTTTATGGAAACACCACCCCTTTAGGCAACAAACGTCGAAACAACTTTTCGAATTGTTCTATCAGAAATTTACCGAGTTGTCAATAAGAAAAAACTTAGTCTTAATGAGAACCATACTCCCGACTTTAATAACAGTGGAGTGAATTTACAAATGAAGCTATTGCAACAAATTTGAACTTCCAATGAACAAAATAAATATTGAATTACACTTCCTAAAGTAAATAAATTCTCCTTATACTGAATTAAATCCACCAATTCTTCCTCTCCGAATAAACTTACTAGTACCAAATTTGACAATTTTAAATCAGTAGCAAAATATTCAAAAACAAATAACCTAATATTAGAACAATTCTAAATCAATAACCTAAGATCTAACAAACTAACTAAAATCAAAAGTATTTAACAAATTAATTCAGTTCAATTAATTTCAAAAAATGAAAATCCAGAAACTTCGTTCAACATATTAATTCAGCAACTAATTTCAACAGATTAAATATTAATTTATGAAATTGAGATGAGAAATGAGATTGATTAAAAATCAGAAACTAACCCGGGAAGCACGACGTCACAGAGGCTTGGGCCGGTGGTGCCTATGGTGAGCGGGGGAGGGTGGGATTAGGGCCTGAGCGGTGAAGGGGAGGGGGGATTAGTGCGAGTGTGCAAGAATAGTAAATGCTCGGAAATGACAATAAGGGTTTGACAGTAAAACTTTCACTATACACAATTTACAGAGGGGGTAGTGATTTATGTGTGAAAGTACTACGCCTAATTTCACCCACCTTTTATTTTTAAATATTTTATTATGGGATAAGATTGTATTATTTGGGATATCTATTTATACTATAATGTGGGAAGAGTTTATTTGGTGAAGCCTAAGAGATTAACTAGGCTATCTATGTGGCACAATTAAATTTTGACATGTGTCCATTTTTAAATTTGAAAATAACTACCATTTCATCCATTTTATATAAACATATATGTTTAGTCATGTTTTTATAAATAACTCTTTATATTGTCCAACATATCTTAATTATATATATGTTTTATTTATTTATGCAGATATATTTAATAATATTTTTATAAGTAAGTATTTATTTTGTATTAATTGTTCAATATTTTAAAAATAATAGTAACAATTTTAGATCATATGCAATTATCATTTTGTTTTCTGCTTTTATAACAATGAATTATAATTTCAACTATTGAAAAATTATTACGAAAAAAATAAAATTATTGTACAGGCGAGACTGTGCTCAAACCACTAGTTCTATTTACTCCTTTCAGTCCTTTGGCATCAAAATAATTGATAATAACAAACTAAGAGGAATTTTTTGGCGCCAAAATTAATATTTATTAGTCTAGTGCAATGGTTTCACATAAGTCGTTGCATTAGAATGTTTATCGCAATAGTCATGTAAATGGCGTCGCATTAGCCCTGTCTATTGCAACGGTTATGAGGAAGTCGTTGCATTAAATACTTCTTGACCGTTGTATTATGTCAAAAATGTAGTAGTGAAGTAACAAAAATCTGAATTGTTATTCTCTAATCATTCAAATGTCTTAACATCACCTTAATTTATTCATGTTTTCTGGTAATACAATTACCTTAGATTTTCAAAATTGCATTTTAACCCCAAAAATGTCAAGAAAAACGTCAAATTCTAACGGCACCACTAATTTTGGACTAAATGCGAACCAGGTGTACTATCAGAGACTATTACTGCAATAATGCCACTTACTAATATAAAAGTACAACTTGATCCCATTTACTGAGATCATTCGCACAATTAACTCATTTATGATTATATGATCTCATGGAATGAAATAATACAACTTGTTTGGTCAATTATATTATGTGTATATATGGTCAATTTTCTTATATAAATTAAGACCAACACCAACATCAAAAAACCGACCACACATGTGATCTAATTATTCTCCATCGCTTTCCTTAATTTAAATAAGATACCTTCATTTAGTCAATAGTACTATGCATACAAATTTCCTCTATATAAGCAAAACAATTTTAACGCCCTACAAAATTATATTGCATGAACACATTTCTTGAATAAACCCTAGCCTTGATCTCCAAAGCAATAATGCATTCAACTTCCATTAAATTACTCAATCCTCTTTCTCAAAAATATAATCCATTAGCCTCCAAAACATTGCAGGTAAAGAATTTTCATTTATATTACTACTATTCGCCTCAAAACAGGCCTAATAACAAAAGCAACAATGTGGTTGTTGTGCATGCGAAGAAGAGAGACGACTACGACGCGAAAGATCATCGTGATGGAAGGCTTGTCGATGAGAACATGATAGTCCTTAGGATGAGGATTAAGGATATGAAAACGTCGTCGGAGGTAGTAAATGTGGCTCCATGGTATTGGATGGAATGGGAGAAAAAATGGTACGAAAAGTATTATGATTCTGATATATGTGAAGCAATGGGGATGTTTCAAAGGTTGTTGATGGATGCAAGGCCTGCTTTGGTTGTGGCATTTTTAGCTTTGTTCATGCTAAGTATTTCCACGTCTTGTGCCCTTCTTTTAGGTCACTTAGCTTGCTTGCTGTTACAATTTTTGGGTTATATTTAGTTAGTTAAAAAATGTGTCCTAATCTATCAAATATATGTAATGTGATCGCCTCCTTATTATATTCCAAGTACCATGTAAACCTTTGGTAAAAAGAAAAATTTCATGTATAACGTATTCTTCTTTTTTTTCTTTTTCTTTTTTTGTAAATTAGCGATGAGGTGAGTTCCGAACTGGTCACTAGCAAGAGCCTTTTCCACTAGGCTATTCGATTGACTCTATATGTTTAACGTATCTTAAGTATTTAATTTTATTTGAGTTCACCGAATAACCTAGTGGCATGGAAAAGGCTTTTACTAGTGACCAGAAGGTCCTGGATTCGAAACTCACCTCATCGCTAATTTAAAAAGAAAAGAAAAAAGTATTTAGTTTTATTTGTGATCATAATGTCATCAATATATATATACAAGTTATTGTTTCAACACGTTGAGAATTTGCACCATCAATTTCACAATAATGAGTGTGAACCCAAAAATTAGTCAGAGCAAAAATAAAATGAAAAAATATCATCAATATTAAACAAAACAAACATAAATAGTCAACCCAACAACAAATTTAATATTTGATAGATATTATATACAATTTTTCTTCTTTTAAAAGAGCAACTATATATAACGTGGAGTAATAATGAATATAGTAAATAATTTCAATTATATATAATAATATATTATGGACAATACATAAAATAAACACATATGAATTTAATAATAAAATCAATCATTGTTAGAAAAGAAAACATATCAAATGGTTTGAAGATGCGTGATATGGGGCTATGAAGATGCGTGAAACTTGTACGGTTTGAAGAACAAATTGTTTGGAGAAGAAAAAAAATCGAGGAAAAGATGAACAATGAGAGCATATTGGTTTGCAAATAGGAATTAGTTTTAGTGTGGTAAAAATTAGTAGAGTTTTAAAGAATAATGGTTTTATTTAGATATTAATATTATAAAATGACTAATAATAAGATCTTTGATATTGAAGTATCAAATATAATTTGGTACCACAAGTCATAATAGTCGTTGTTGTTGGGTTTAGAAACTAGAAACATATTACAGCGCTGGTTAGAGAATTTGTGGGGAGTAAGGAGTCTTTTAGCGTCTAAAAATTAAACAATTTAGGAGTGAACTACTAAATTAACCTTAAATATTGTAGTACTAAAAAGGTTTTGTATCCTAGGCATAATAACAAAGTCCTATGATCAATTATATTTTAGTAATATACGCACGTTGTAAAATAAGTCTTTATAACTATACAAAAACTTTGTTGAATTATGATTTAGACCACTTGTAATAGATTATTAATATACCATTTTATATTAAAATGTGAAGATACTCCAATTGTCCTATGGCATCATAGCATTATATTATGCAAGTCAATTACATTAATGGTCTTAATAAGTGAGGCAAAATTGTACTTTTATTCTTATAAATACAAGTGTTATAGTGATAGTCCCTCATAGTGTACACGTGGTTCGTAAATAATTCAAAATTTAATAGGACATTTAGTTTTATTTAGACAGATAATATTAGCTTTTTTTAAGTCAAAATCTAATTTTTGAAATGTTTGGGATCATGTTTTAAGGATTTATCCCAAAAGTGTTAAAATTTTCATTTTAACTCCAAAATGCTCATTTGTCTAAAACTAACGCTCCCATTAACGTAGGGATTATTTGGAACTACATGTACTCTATCAGAGACTGTCTGTACAATACTGCCACTTAATAAAACGAAAGTGAAACTTGGCCTTATTTATTGGAATCATTGTTGCAATTAACTCTATATTATGCTTATTTACTTATACAATTGATTCAATGTTACAAAGCTCCCTTTTTGAATTCTAAATTTAAAATAATGCTAATAATCTTCTTATATCAATTATTTATGTGGACATGAGGGGGCGCCTTTAGATCTAAGGGTGTTCGATAAATATATTCAGAATTTAAATTTAATGATTTTAAATCTTTTTTGTTAAGTTTATTTATTAATTATTTTTTAAGAAAACTGAATCAAATTAAATGAAGTATTTTAAAAGATAATGTTAATGAGTAGAATCTTAAGTCATTATCATCTACTTTGTTGGGAGAGTCCCATTGATATATAATCTCGAGCTTCAAGATCTCAAATGGTTGATGTTCAAGAAGCTTTACTTGCCAATTGCCATTGTAGAAACTAGTAAATTAGGGGTGAAGATGGACCGGTTATGCCGGTTTTTTACCCCAAAAAAAAGCCGATCCGATATTTCGGTTTTTTTTAAACCAAAAACCGAAACCGGTTCGAAAATCGATAAAACCGGTTTCGGTTAAAACCGTCGGTTTCGGTTTTTGATGGGTTTTGGGCCAATTTCTGGGCCAACATAAAATGGGTCTGTTCAGGTTTATTTTGGGTCCAATTTTTTTATGGTTCATCATATTTTAGCCCATTTTTTGCCTAGATTGTAATAAACAACACACTACACCTAAAAAAATTAGGCATGTTATTGATAAATTTGTAATTAATGCCACCTCTTCTGTCTAATATTTCTGTCTAATATGATTACTTGGACCACATCGTTAGTTTATGTCCAACTATTTCATCTATAATATTGCTTAATTTCTAAATTAAAAAAAAATGACTGCAATCGGACCGGTTCGGTTTTATAACCGACCGGTTTTTTTACAAAAAATCGAACCGATCCGATCGATTTTTTTAATTTAAAAAACCGAAACCGATCCTATCGGTTAAAAACCGACAAAAAAACCGCCGGTTCGGTTTGGGACGGTTCGGATAAAAATCCACATCCATTTCCAACCCTATACTACTAATGATACAAAAATCAGATGGAGTATTTTAAAGTTTTTTATAACAATAGTCATCTAGTGTATATGAAGTTTTAACTGTTGTCAATATTGTTAGCAAACAACTGCCATCAATGGACACATGATCATTGACTGCAGTTATATACAAGCGAAAGAGTTGATAAGAAACTGGTGTTTATTACGATGCTCTTGTTAAAGCTAATAAAAAGATTGTTTTTGAAATGAATCTAGATTAAGTTTTTTTATTATGTTCTTAGAATAATTGTTGAAATGGTCCTCGATCGTGAGATTGGGTTGTACTTTTGTCCCCAATAATTACACGATTACGTGTTAGTCCCCGAAAGTGATCAAAACGGTGTACTTTAGTCCATATGTCAAGTTTCCCATTAACATTCTAGGGTTAGGCGTTAAAATTGAGGTAAAAATATAATTTTTTAAAACTTAAAATTGATTTTTTTTTGCCCCAATTGGTGCCAAAATGAAACTCTCCATTTTAGCACCAATTAGGGCAAAAAAATGAATATTACGTCTTAAAAATTACTATATTTTTACCTCAATTTTAACGCCTAAATCTATAATGTTAATGGAAACTTGACGTGGGGATCAAAGTGCAATTTTAATCATTTTTGAAACTAACATACAATCGTATAACCATTAAAACCAAAATACAATACAACTCGATCATATATACATATATACTGTCAAGGACCATTTCACCAATTTTCTATAAACACTACTAATACTAATGCCGACCACACGGGTGGTCTAATTATTTTCCCGTACTCGTACAAACTTCATCTATAGATTTTCATTAATGAGTAAAATTTATTTAATATGATACTAACGATTCTTTTAGTAATAAAGTCAAACTCGATTTTTCTTAGTTTCAACTTGATTTAATCTTCATTTTCCTTACTCCGTGTTATGATTTCAATTAATATATTGCTTGTCAAATTCTACTTTATATATACAAAAACTTATAAAATACTCCCTTCGTCCTTAAATGACTGATACATGCATTTTAATTTTACATTGTTAAACTTTAAAAGCTTTGATCAATAATTCTCACTAATCAATAGAAAATAATATAGTCATATGATATCTTGTTGGATTCGTCTCAATATATACTTTTGAACTATCAACTTTTTATAATTTTTTCATATGTAAAATAGAAGATATTTATATTTGAAATCGTATTTTGTTAACCACGAAAAGTCAAATTTTTTTCAAAATGTACCAATAATTTAGGAAGTGTAAAATATATATTTGACTTATATTACTAGAATATCTGAAGAAGTGGTCGGATAAATTATAGCACATGTTAGCTAAGTGTAGGCTTGTAGCACAGTCAAACAGTGTACCAAATCCAAAACCGACCACTCAAAACTTCAATTCTTTCACCCCTTCCTTTTAATAATAATATATTTCATTTAGCCACACTCATAAAAACTTCCTCTATATAAGCAAAACAACTTTAGGACCCTAAAATTATAACACATCAACATTTATATTTCTTGAGCAAACCTTTTATATCATCGATCTTAATTATTACTCGATTATCTTTCAATTGTTCTTCAAATAAAGCAATAATGCATTATTCAACTACTTCCATTAAATTCAACCCCCTTTCTCACATTCCGTTATCCTCCAACTTTCCACCCAAACAACTTTCATTTTCGCCTCAAAACAGCCCTAATAGGGTTGTCGCCGTGAATGGGAAGAAGAAGAGAGACGACTACGACGGGAAAGATGGTTATGGAAGGCGTGTGGATGAGAACATGATAGTCCTTAGGATGAGGATTAGGGATATCAAAGCGTCCGAGGCAGTGTATGAGGCTCCATGGTATTGGATGAAATGGGAGAAAGAATGGTATCATGGAAACTATAACTCTCATATATGTGAAGCAATGGGTATTTTACAAAGGCTGTTGTTGGATGCAAGGCCTGCCTTGCTTCTAGGACTTTTAGCTTTCTTCATGCTAACTATTTTCACTTCTTGTGATCTTCTTCTAGGTCACTTGTTACCACTTTTGGGTTACACTTAATGAGCAAATTGTTGGTATGGTAGTATGAACGAATTACACTTTGGTCTTCAAAAAGTTGATGAATGTTTAAATTATTAAATTTCCTGGCTAAAATTATGTGTTACTCTTCTATATATTTTCCCTATTTCATCCTTACAGGAAAATCTTTGCACATACTCGTGCTTATTTTATGATACTAGTATATCCTATTTTATGGTTGCAGTAAGACTTTAGATTTTTGAAGAAGATTCTTGATGACCAACCTAATAAAAGGGTCCACACTTTAATTTGGTTCATTATAATGGAATGGATATGTAAATGGTGATTGATTGTGTGCAACAGATGTGGCAATAGTCTATATTTTATAACACATCCGTTAATATCTAACGTTCTCAATATTTTTAAAGTCAAAATTGTGATAATTTTATAAACTGTTAAGAATTGTGGGTCCAAAAACACATTATATATATTTGACCAAACGTTGAACGTTTGAATAGAACACAGGCATCATGATCTAAACATATTAGTAAACACTCCTCTCTTTCTCTTAACCCCAAACTCATATACAAAATTCAACCTAAACCTAAATCATAGTGCTTTTCTAGGTTATATACTTAAATCATAGTTCTTTAATTTCTAGTATAGTGGACGACGTTGGTCCAGACATTTGTCATGTCACGTGTGTGTTGACTCAAACTTTGATTAATACTCCTAACTATTTCACAGTAATGATTTCACCATTGGAATTAAATTTTTAAGTTCAATTAGAATATAATTTGTTTGGCTTGATTCTCATGAAACTGTGAAACTTTTAGTCGTATGTCTTGACTCAAACTTTGATGAGTTGAAAATGTTGACTCCAGATTATATTTTATTAGACAATCTTAAACTTTAAATTTCCTTTATCAGGGAGAGTTGAAACTCCTGCCAACATTCTCCTACATATAATCATTTCATAATAATGATTTTTTTCAGTTTATATAATTTTTATGAGAGTTAATTGTTGAAATGGTCTCTGTAAATGGAATATTATTACACTTTGATTTTTGTAAATGAAATTAGTATGTAAATAGTCTTTGAAACTGTGTAACGAGTTCGCATTTGATCCCTAAAACTAAATAATCCGTCAATTCATAACATTTAGGGACCAAAATAATATTTTATGTTAATGTTGCAAAAGTTAGTACTATTAACTAAAACCCAACAATAATATTAACTAAGAAACAAGATTTTTATGAGCTTCATTATTTTTGAACAAATAAGATTGGGATTGCGAACTAGGTAAGCTGCCAAATTATACATGGTAATAAAGGTCGACACAGATGGAAGATTTGGTCGTCGAGTTGGAGTCAAGCTCTGAAATACCAGCTCTCCTTTTGTCTTGAACTCTCACATAAACTTCTCATTTCGACAAATCAAAGGTCGGACAAGATTTTTTACTAATAAATCAATATTTAAAATCATCCCATTTGGAATCTTTGTGTCGGGTTTCTAATCCTGATAGGGACCCCCCAATCCGTTACCTTATTTTATTCACATTTAATTTCAGCTATATGATTTATCTCATGGGTAATTTGCATTATGGCTTAAACTTTTATTTATTTACATTATTTTTTTTCTTTAATCGTGATAAGAAATTTTCTATGAGAATCATTTTTGACAAAAGAAAATTTAAAATATTTATATCTTAAGATAATATTTGGCAAAATAAGTATGTGTTTGGCTTGAACCATCAAACTCGAGCCAAATAAAAAAAATTTAGGCATCGTAATTTCGAGCCGAATCGAAGCTCACGTTCTATTGTTCACGAGCCAATTACGCGCCTATTATCCAGGACTTTTACTGAGTGTGAAAATAGTCAAAGGCTTGTCACCGTTCGACTCGAATAGCTCTGACCCAATCTTAACTCCTTATGATTCAATAGGTTTATTTAACAAAGCTTGATAATAAGTCATGATCAAGTTAAGTTAAAGCAATCGTAATTGTCACATGCGACACACATACTCTGAGAATTGCACAAATAGTCCTCGATAGTGTCACCAAGTTGCAGTTTAGTCCCCAATAGTGGCATCATTGCAGTTTAGTCCCCGAAAGTGGCTAAAAGTTGCAGATTAGTCCCCACGTTAACTATTCCATTAACTTTTAACACCAACACGCGATAAAATGTTAAATTTGGGGCAAAAAATGGTTTTTTTGAAGACACAAACTCATTATTACTGTTAGAAATTAATAAAATTTTGCATTTCAACTTCGTAATGAATTTTCATGAGATACAAAAAATGAGTTTAAGTCTTAAAAATTCATTTTTTGGTCCAAATTTGACCTCTCATCGCTTGTTGGTGTTAAAAATTAACGGAATAGTTAACGTGGGGACTAATCTGCAACTTTTTGGCCACTTTCGGGGACTAAACTGCAACGGTGCCACTATTGGGGACCAAACTGCAACTTGGTGACACTATCGGGGACTATTTGTGCAATTCGCTCCACATACTCTACTACTAATAATTAATAAAATTTTACTTAAATCTTAAATTGATTATTTATTTTTCACAGAAAGTGTATATCAAACAGCCCTTTACTTACTTCTAATTGATCAAACAATATAATAACGATATTAAAAACTCAAATATTTATTAATGACGTATAATAAAATATGGGATAACATAATTTTCAATGTAAATAAGCTTCTTATATTGTGAGATTAATGCATTAGGAGATTCGATCGAATTATGTATAATCATATATAAATAAGTAAATTTAATTGTTAAAAGGATCTCAAGTAGTTTGTATTAATTGCACTTTGATCTTCAAGAGTGACAATATATCACTTTGGTCCATTATAGAGGTGCAATTGTTGCATTTAAATTTTAAAATAACATTCCCGTCACAATTTGATGAAAAATTATGTTTTTATTACCGATCAATTCAAAGTGTAATAAAACAATGTGACCATGAGGGCCAAAAGTGACTCATTTTGTCGCTATCAAAGGTCAAAGTGTAAAATTGTCATTACTACATACCAAAATACAACTAATACCCAATATATACAATTATTTTAACAGTTAACTCTAAATAAATATACGAACAAGACATAACGACCATCGGGTAAACATCCATAACTCAAGCAATTTACTAAGTCATTGTCATATATATGTAATCACCCCTGCTCCGGTGGTGGCGGTGCTGGAACGATACCCCATCGCCGACGGACTTCTTCCACGTCCACCTCCCAATACTTCTCATAATAAACACACATCAAATCAGTGGCTTGCAAACCAGCTCTAATCGCCCAACGAAAGTAATGAGAATTGAACAATTCCCTCTGTTTCTCATTTAATCTCAAACTTCCTCCAACAAAAGCCATAGCTCCCATTGGAATATGCATTTGCTCAAATTCAATAAGTTTGAGTGCAGTTTCTCCAATCAAATTCGTATTGAGATTGAACAAAGTATGCCAAATATCGTGTGCTTCACGAGACCTCATCACAACGTACGCTAGATCATCGGACTCGCAAAATCTCACCGGAGTTCTATCGTCCGGTGAGAAATTCCTCCTCCCCATGAACTTTGCATATGTCCCCCCAAATGTGTTGGAGGGTAAATCATATAAATGCTGGATCGTTGAAGAGATCACTCGAGGGCGGTCTCTAAGTACTTCCTGACACACGATACGATGATCAAAGATTTATCTCGAAAATTAAAAACGCTAAACTAATGTGAGTTAGAGTAACTAAATATTAAAATTTTAGATCACATACACAAAAACATGTCAATCTAATTAAATTAGCATATGTACTAATTCCTCAATAAGGAATTTTAATGACCATAGTTATAAACTTTAAGTTGTTGTCTTAATCGACACAAACGACTTTTGGTTAAAAGTAGTACTCCCTTGTCTCCAATTCTTTTTTAATTGAAGTTTTTGTTTTTCATTTCAATCTTTAACGCTCAAATATTTTTTATTAACTATATTAAAATATACTAATCTTATATTACTAGATCCGTCTCAAAATTATTTTTATAATATCATTTTCTCGTAATTTTTTATAACATACTTCAAGAGAGACAATTTACGGTCAAATGCAGTACATAAAGACGAAAACGTTAATAGTAAAACATGTTAGTTCTATCCAAATATTATACCAACACGTAAAATGTTCGAGTTCAAAATTAAAAATTTAACGATCAAGATTCAAAACTCGACAACTACTATATTTTGAAGGACTCACCCTCCCTTCATAGCTGTTCTTCATCCTTTGAAGAGTAGCCATGAAAGCTTGTTGACCAGTAGTCTCTGCAAGAGCATGAACAAGATCAGCTCTACCTGGATCAACCAGAGCTCCCACCATTGAACCAATTGTTATAGCTTTCCTCTGCCACCCATTTAGAGGGATACGTGCTGCTTCCCAGATTGCCATTTTAATTTATCCACCTGTTCAAGATATATCTTTATATAAGTTTGTAATTATCTTCAAAATCAAGATTTCAAAATGATAAAATAAAAACAATGGAGAAGTCAACTTTACAACTTGTATTGCCGGCCATGTGAAAAAAAGACTAATACTAAGAGCTTCGTGATAACATAGAATAGAATTTACAAGTATTATTATTACCAATTTATAGTAAGAGCCTAACAGGATCAAATACTTGGAATGAAATTAAATATAAGGAACAACATTAGAGCTGTTATTGAGGCGAGTGGTGCGGATTCCACTATTGGAGTGACCTCAAACTTAACCTGCCCAATCTCGGATTTGCTCGGTAAGAATTCGGGTCCGAAGTTACACTTGAAAGGTTATTGCTACTTTCACAATGGAGGCCGAATTTGTTGCATGCTTTGACGCAACAATTTATGCTTTATGGTTGCGAAACTTTATCTTAATTTTCAATGGCATAACCAAACCGTTAAGAGTTTATTGTGATAATTTTGCAGCTGTCTTCTTCTCTAAAAAATGATAATTATTACAAATGTGCTAAACATATGGATTTAATGTATTTATGCGACAAAGAAAAAGTGCAAAAACAAAATGTATCTATTGAGCATTGGTACCAACTTAATGATAGCGAATTCGTTAAGTAAGAGACTGCCACCCAAAACTTACATTGGCCATGTAGAAATGATGGATTTCATATAAAATCCTTGTTAATTGATTATGCATATGTATAATGTATGGATGGTTTTGTTTAAATAAAAGTTGACCCTTATGAATTCAATAAAAGTGATGTTTTTGCTTAATAAAATTGTTGTCCATATTATAGTTATGTATATACATTATTATAACGAGACAACATAATAATCTCCATGAAAGTTGTGACCAAGAGTTTGTCACAATCAAAGTATTTCAAATTAAATTGACATGTGATGCATGGAAGGAATCGTGTCGTTTGAATGATCAGTGACAGCCATCATCCAGTTGGTTTATTTTATATTATAAAATTTGGAATTAATGATTCATCAAAAGGTGCACATTTATGGTTATTTTGAATCATCAAATTATTATATGGATCGAGTGGGAAATTGTTAGATTATTTTATTATTATAATCTAAATATGGTCCATATATAATGAAAATGCTAATCCTTATTAAGTCATTTAATTTGATGGTTAATTAGATATTTAACTATAAAATTGATGGGTTTAATTGTCAACCCTCTCAACTCTCTCATCAATATAGATATTATGAATGACAATTATTATGATAGATCTTTGGATTGTTCTTGAATCCTGTATAAATGGCTCATCCATATGTATGTCAATTAGCATCAAAGGACAAACAAAATATTATAGAGAAAAGAAAAGGAAGAAGCTCCAACTTGTTCATCTTCATTCAGTTCTACATACTGCGGATCAATGTATATACCATTTTAAACCTTTTCAAGATCCATAAATGTTTTTTTGATTTATAAGTTGCATCCGATACTTGAATTGCATTCAACATCCGAATTCGACTTTTCAATTTTGAAAATTAACATTAAATAAATAAATAAATAAAATGTATGATTTACCAGATCTAGAATAAGAATTGTGTAATTAGGTAATTGATTAATTGGCCGAGCTGGTCCATTAATATTGACGGGCTAGTCAAATTCGAGATGTGAGCCGACCCGCTTTGTCTCTTAGCGGGCCAAGGTCGTACAGCCCTCGTTGGACAAGTTTAGCCAATGTATAGGTCTTAGTGTATAAAAGAGGAAATTAGCTAAATACCACATCTTTTGACTCATTTACGGAGTATTAACTTAGATTACACAACCATTTTTTAAGTTGAATATAGTCTCATGAAAAATTTAAATTATCCCTTTCAATCTACGTAACCTATCTTCTTCAATTCACAACCTTTGTTCTTTTCTTTTCATCTTCTTAAAACCTTTAATCGCCAATGACTAATCTTTCCATTTTTACCACCTACATCACCACCTCCACCACCCACCACCCACCACCACCACCTTTATTCTTCAATTCACAAAATCACCACCCACCACCTTTTCTTCTTAATTCACAAAACTTCCACAACCAATCTTCAACCATTAACCACCCACCCCGCCCCGTGCTCGAAATCGCCCCCACCCCTATGAACAGAATCGGCCCCCACCCCATGAAAAGCTCGGATTCGGACCCCGCCACCGCCCCTTGCTCGGAATCTGTCCCATACCCCGCCCTTAGTGGTTGGTAGTTGAAGGTTGGTTGTGGTGATTTTGTGAGTGAAGAAGAAAGATGGTGAGTGGTGGTGGTGGTTTCGTAAATTGAAGAAAGGTGATGTGGTATTTGAGCAAGTTAACAACATGGTCAAACTTGTGGTCTTTAGCCAATTTCCTCAATCCTCAATATAATACCTAGGTTTGCTTGGAGAAGCTACGACTTGGTGGTCATGTTTATAACAAACGTGTGATCTCATCATTGGAGTGTTTAATAATATAACAACGCCATCTATATATCATGAGTTTGGTTGCAGAAATTCAAAAAAAAATAGGTCGTTTATTTCAACGTGTGATCACAACATTGGAGTATCAGTTCAACTTTACTTTCCTATGTTGGAGAAGAACAAAACAGGCAAAAATCATTATCTTGAAAATAAATGTCTTGGAATTAGTTCTACATGTTTATAGGAGGCATTGTAATTTTGTGTTGCTTACTTGCATGTTTCACATAACAGGTCATTCCAAACGGTTAAATAGAGAAGTATCTTTGGTATAACAAATTGAGAAGATATTAGCTCTTTTTGAAGGGGAACATGTGACCGGTACTCATCAAGCGTATATCAAGTAGACTTTACAATAAGTGGTATCATCTGAAAACCATGTCAAATAAATTACACTAGACAAGTTCGATATGACAGATCTGACCAAGAAAGTAAGTGATAGAGGTAATAAAAACCACAACCGTTTAATCACAAACTCATCTACACAAACTCTCTTGCACGTAATATAATGATTTTTCTAATGATTTTTTTATTATCTATAAATTGAAGTTTAAAAATTTCAAACATCTTTTGTTATTTAAGAAACAAAAAAGTACCAACAACCTAACTAATCAAGTTGAAACTACACTTCTATAAATCAACATCAAGAGGAAAGAGAAGAACATGTCCATGGTTGGCAGGTTCCATAGCTAATAGCAACAAGAAAACTTGGAAGTTATTGGTCCACTTTACCTACAAGTATTGATTATCTCACATCCTTTCGGATGATATAGACATTTCTTTGGTGCCAATTGATTTACATTTATTAGCCCCACACCTATTTTCACTTTGATTTATGGTGTTTCAACTTTCCCATTTCTTAATTTAATTTGCATAATTATTAAGTCCTTTTCTTGTAATGATAAGTTGTACACTTTTTCTCTACCGCAACATCAATTTTTTTTGCTTGTGTATGAAAAACAACAATAAAACGTACACTAATTGAGCTACCATATAGTCCATAGGTATGCTATAGAGAGGTCACAAATTAAACCCTTTTTGGATTGGACCACAAAACAAGTTTCGCCCACAGAAAATATATAGCAATAAATGATTAGCCAGAGATGTCTTAATTAGCTTACTTAAATTAACCAGACCATCGTCAGTACATAAATATTAATTCAAACTTAAGTTAGAGTTGTTGGTTGAGTTAATCGAATAGTGGAAAAAGACACTTGCTAGTGACCAGAAGGTCCTGGGTTCGAAACTCAGCTTAATGCTAATTTACAGGAAAAAAAGTTACAGTTGTTGGTTTAATTTTAACAATAAATTATGTAGATTTTTGGTCAAGTGGTCCTTGAAAGTGTGAGCGAGTTGCCATTTTAGTCCTTAATAATTGGAAAGTTGTGATTTAGTCTAAAAAATGTCAAATAGTTGCAAATTAGTCCGAAAAATGACGGCGCCGTTACATTTTGACCGTTCACCTCCTTTTTGGGGTAAAATTATAATTTTACAAAGTTTACACCCATTAATTTTGATTTTGCTAATTTCTTCATTTTAACTCCGATTTTGACGATTCAAAATGCGTCGGAAAACTCTTCTCAACCTCTTTAATAATATGAGACAAAATTTGAAAAAATTTAACTTTTAAAGATGTTACTAAATATTTTCCAAAAATTACACCATATAGTTTTAATTTTGTCTAAAATTACAATATAAAGACCTATATTTATAGGCAAATATCAAACATAATAAACTTAATCCAATCCCGTAGTTATAGACTACTCGTCCACTAATCTAACACTAACCTAACACCACAAGTATAAGTGTATATTCACTTTGGAGTACATGCTAACAACAAGCATTAAAATTGAATTTTTTTTGTAAATTATATAAATACTAGCAGAAGTACGAGTAGTGTATTCATTATTATTGCACCAAACCATAATAATTGAAATATGACTTATGGTATCTATTTGATACTGAAAACACAACATTTTCTTGAGTTCCCGACATGATTGACTAATCAGAACAAGTGTAAGGATGATGCAACTAATAAGACAACTAACATGTAGTACAATACTAATCTTTAAACAAAGGATTATTAGATTGGAAAATTAGTCAATAATAAGACAAATTTAACACTCTTGACCTAATTAATTACTCTTCAATTTCTTCCGTCCTAGGGCCCTTGTATGATTTATAAGACAAAATGCATAAATATTGTTTTGTTTTGTTAATGATTCCACTAATAGAAATGAAGTTTCTTAAAATTACCATTTTCGTCGATGTTACGTTAATTTCTGGTAGGCTAAAGAAGTCAAATTATCTTCCCCACGTCCTTTTACATCATAAACGCAGCTTTCAATTATGTAATTATGGCACATGATTTTCAATGCATTTGAATCTGAAGGCTCAATGCAAGTAACATCATTAGGGTGGGTAAATAGATCAATCGTGAGTGAAATCATTTTTAATATTCCTTGTGTTTTTTGGACGAACCTAGTATTTTAATATGGATCAATTCATTTTAGCATTCAAAATAGAAAAGTTCAATTGATGTAGTATAGTGGAAATGGAAGTCCCGGGCATAGCTCAACTGGTAAAGAACTAAAGTGCAAATGCTAAGCAGCCTCGCCTCTTCATACAATCCAGTTCGATTTTCACTGAAAGCGAACCTTGTGTTTTGAAGTGGTTAACGGGCAAGCTCTAGTCCCCTGATCAGGCGAGACAAATCTCGCACCAACCTTTGGCATCATAGTCTTAAACTTTTTTTAGTGTAAAAAGAAGGCAGAAAAACATGTTTGGAGAAAGATTCAAAGTTAAAACCTCCTATAAATTAACCAAAGATTTAACAATTTGTACTATTTGGTTTGATGTAGAGTACTATTCATGTGAATGTCTGACCTATTTTATATGTTTGCCCTTATTCTGTTCATTTTCGTTTTCCTTCTAGCCATTTGAATATGGATTAAAGAAAATAAAAATTAATTAAAAAGTACATCTGAAAATGTAGAAGAAAAATTATGTGAAATTATATCATTAGCAATTGGTGAATAATTTCAAGAGTAAAAATAATAGTCAAAAAGTTTATTTAAAATTTCAAAATATAATTTTTAAGCTAAAATAATGATAAATATATTTAAACAAAAACACTATTCTAGGACGACGAGTAAAACTGAACGAATGAATTTCTTTTTAAATTAAATTAGAAAATATGGTAATATGCACATAAATTTAAGTGTATCTAAGTCAAGCATTATCTCTGTAACTATCATAAATATTAATTTAGACAACACTCAAAAAAGCATTTAGATAGCACAAAAACTATAGTAAGCTATGATGTGTAAGCAATGACTATTTAAGTGGTTATAGACCTTGTTGATCACTTACGTATCAAAATGTTTTGGTTGATCATTTATCTTTACAAATCAATCCCAAATGATTTAACAGAAAAAATAATCATTATTCTAACTAGAATTTATTTATAAAGATAAGTAATCAACGTGATCTTTTGATAGATTAATAATCAATTGTTCATAATCCAAATATAAATGATCATTTCAATTATTTGCCTTCAAATTGCAACAGTAACATACCAATTCATGAGCATTATCTATTACTATAAAAATACTTAGACAATACTTATTTTATAACTTGGAACAGAACATAACAAAACATTTAAATAAAGCTAATTTTAGAACTACACGGAATTCAAATATAGATAATTATTCTAACTATTTTCCCATACAATTTTATATAAAAATTAATCGAAATTATATGCAATAAATATGAAACTAACTGGCTTTACTTGTAGTTGAAAAATAACCATACATATACACTTTTCTTTTTTGTAAATAGTTAAATTAAATAGTATTATAAATTTTTAATTAATATAACCGTCAGAGTACAATATAAAACTAACATATATGCTTCCGATAAAATAAACATGAGATTTTTAATAGAAATTCGATCAGATTCTATTAAACTGTTAAATTATCGATATACCTATTCACTTATCGAGTTTGTAGCCGATAAGAAATGCCAATAGGTAACATAGAAAATATTGGTCATTCACTAATTTAGATGGATTAAATTAATTGAAGCAATTAGTGGAGAAAGCAAAGTATATGGTTTTTTGCGCATCTAGAAGACTAGAAGTGAGTAGCACTAGTATTAAAATTTAAAGTTGTAGACCAGCCCCACTTGCCAATCCCAATGATGAGAATCTAGTACTCTCTCCAATTTAAAATATAGTAGGTAGTTTTCGTAAAATACGTATTCATTTTGACCGTTAATTATTTCTTATTTTTTAATTTAGAATATATAAAATTAATATTGATAAATTTATATTTAAAAGTGTTTTCATAACAATAAATTTTTATAATTTTTATAATTAATTAGTTATTATTAATTAAAATTGAAAATAGAAAAATAAAAAGTATAATTTAACTTGGAGGGAGTATATAGTACTGATAAATATTTGACACTTGATGAAGATTAATAGCTGTTTTAGCTATAGTTTAATTTTTAGAGCTATCATGAAGACAGAGACATAGGAGCACTTGTTGATTGTTCGGATGAGGTTCATGGGTAATTTATGTTTTTGGACATATTTGAGCTAGACGAATATAATGCAACATATTATGATGAAAATACATAAGACTCGTATAATAATTTAGTGGAGTAGTTATTTCGTAGCCGTTATTCGTTGAGTGTATATTAGAAAAACTTATTAGTTTTGGATAGATGTAACAGTTCATAAATCATGCCAGTCAAATAAATCGTAATAGATACAGGAGCTATTTGACAAGTTTGATCAAGAAAATATTAATAGAGGAAATCGAACTCATGTTCTTACAATTACAAAGGTCGTACTCGACCAACTTGACTACCTTTCATTCAAATGGTGAATTAAGGTGGGGTGTAAGGTTGAAGATGATGTTTTTAATGGGTTGAGTTAAATATTTAATGGGGTGGGGTTAAATGGGGGTTGGGTTGAGGTTGGGTTAGATTAAAAGTAGTTGAGTTAGTTTTTATGTGTAATATAACTAATTTGCCCTTCATCGAAAATTTTAAAATCTGAGAAATTAAAAAAATTGTGAAAAACGAAAGTTCAGGTGCCTATTTGGGATCCAGGTGCCTACTTGTTACAAAAAAGGTCATCAGGTGCCTATTTGAAAATTAAAAAGTAATTCAGGTGCCCAGATGAAATTAAGCCTTTTATACTTATGTGATTATTGTAGTGAAATATAAATTAGTTAAAATGAAATGAATTGTGTTAAGAGTCTATGCCAATTGGCAATAGAGGGAGTAGCCCAAGATCCTATATATTGACCCGGGAGGCCACCAACTTCCAATGTGGGATGTGTATATTAACACTCCCATTTGTTCATAATTAATCCATATCTCCCTCCCTCAAACTCATAGTAATTTGTGTAAATTTCCATAAGTTTGTAAAAATAATAGTAATAAATTTCAAGAAATATTATAAAAAGTAAAATTGAAAAATATCAAATCTTGCCGGTGAGTATCACATAGTAGAAAACTCACCGGCAGGGCAGCGGAATTCGTATTTAGGCCTCAAGAATCGATATACTCTAATATCATGTTAAGAGTCTATGAGATTCCATTCTAAAACCAATTAGCAATAGAGGGAATAACCCAAAATCTTATATATTGACTCGAAAGGCCACCGATTTCCAATATAGAATGTTCATGTTAACAAATTGTGATATAGAGAACCTTGACAATGAAACAAGAATGCACCTCTTGATTCAATAGTTGGAGCAAGAAACAAATTAAATTTGAGCAGTTACTGAAGAAGCAAACAGTTGAAGAAATAATGATGCAAGGGATTGTTCATGGATCATGCTAGACCAAAATGAAGCAAAAACAATGGAAGGCCCCATGAGTATGTCAGTTTTTCAGATAATGCAAGATTCCTGGAACTGGGGTAGGAACTAGCTAGGAAGTCTCAATTTGTCATCATGTGGGGATTTTCATTATTACTTGAGGACCTTTTTCACCACTTTCATTCACAACCCTTATCTCTCTTATTAGTATATATATGTTCATTGATAAGATGACTTTAATATCCAAAAACCTGTATTGGATAATGATTCAATAATCTGATAGTATTTTATTTAAATTTAAATTTTATAAGGTAGATAATTTATGTTATATGTTTTTCGAACTGTCTATTAGTTAGCACTTACCCTAACGGTCATACTTATAGTCGTATTTTCAATATCACAAACTTAAAAATAAATAAAAACCATCATTATATTTATATGATAATTACATATTTGCCCCACAAAATAGGTGGTGGTGAAGGTTGGAAAAAATAACTGATGAAAATGATGGGTGCCATAGTATCTTCAATATACTTGAACAATGTGAAAGGTGACATAAAGTTGGTTTTGATTTTAGGGGGAGGGTTGGATTAAAAATAGTTTATGGAGTAATAATTGATAACTTTCTTTAGGTGTTTGGCCAAAACTTGATGGTTTCAGAGACATGTGAACATATCATTATTAATCTCCTTGGCATTTATATATGCCTCCTATTCAACTAAGAGAATAAGAACCAACTAATTAAGTCTATATAGATTGAAGATTCCCCTCTCCATTTTAGGTGTTAAACATATTGATTGTTTATGATCAAAAGTGATGGAAAGTATAGTTTGAGGAGAGTGGAACTGCGAAAGTTGGATATAATGATTACACATATTTTTCGATATCCTACCTCCGTCCCTAAATGATTAATACATTTTGATTTTTGTGGACAACTTTAAAATATTTGATCAAGAATTTTCATTAAACAATAAGAAATAATATAGTCACATGGGATCTTATTGGATTCGTCTCAATATATATTTTTGAAATATCAATTTTTTATAATTTTTTTGCATGTAAAATAAAAAATATTTATGTTTTAAATTTTATTTTGTTAAGTATGAAAGTCAAAATATACTAATTATTCAGGAATGGAAGAGGGAGTAATAGTTAATAATTCAAACTTCAACCGGTTGTTATTTAGAAAAAGATAATAAAATTCTATTAGACTTTTAAGTAGGGTGAAGGCTTTTGGAACATGATATAAAATTTGGTATCTCTCCAATATTTTCATTTTACTTATTTTATAAATAAGGATATTTAAATGAAAATTTAATATTTCATTTCTTTTCAGATAGAAATTAAAGAAACATATTATAATGGGAGAATGAAGTTCCTTTCATTATAACTATGACAAAATATTTAAGAAATTTGATTGAAAACATAAGTATTAGAAGTTCTATTATAAAATGTGAAGAACCGAAAGCCATATGTGGTGAAAGGTGACAAAATCATCCTCTAGCAAAGGCTAGTATTGTCCATCCAACTATTCTTCCAAAAAGATATCCACACACCCTTTTTAGTAAAATATTGATAACATTTAGCAAAAACTTGAGAGAAAAGTAAGTATGTGAACATATGAATAGATGTAGGGTGTCCATTCATAGTCAATATTAGCCCCATCAAAAAAGTTTCAATGATTTGATCTTCCAAAATCAAGGATGTAAGGTTATGGTTGCTCGACTGAGGATTAAAATATTCATTATCAAACTGCATGAAGATGAAAGAAGGAGAAAATCCTATTGATCAAAGATAAAAATTTGCCAACACTTGTTAGCATTGGCTGCAAGTGAAAATACAATCGAAAGCTTGTTGTTTGGAGTACAGACGAGTCTAAATTGTCAAAAAGTACCTTGAAGCTTGAGGGGTGTAAAAATGAGAACGAGGTTCAATCTTTCTCCAAAGAGTGAGGAACGACGTTCTTGAAGTCTTCAAAGAATGCATATCAAATGTTACCCCATCGAAAATCATTTCATTTCTTCAAAAGCCATGTACTCCAAATAGCAGGGACAAAGTCAAACGTTGTGGAAACCTTAGAACTTTGCCAATTGCTCTAGCCTACACTTGGTAGATTTACATATTTTATTTGGCATGTATCAACTTGCAGAAACTACCTGATTCAGTCGCTGTCAAAGAGTACTCATAAGTAATAATAAGTCATTCTTAGAATTTTGGTGTGATTTTCATGGCTTATTAATCAAAATATAAAGAGACATGGAATTGGTTTGGGTGTCCAAGGAGTAGCCTCAACAAATTTGAAAGCCAAAGAGATTGAATTTGCACACACGATTACTAAAGACGTGAGATGTGTCCTCTTGATCCAGTTTACAAATATAACAAAAGTAGCGAGTGAGTTCTTTGTACGTTCAGTTATATTAAGAAGAGTGAATAATCTATGCAAAAGTAATTTTCAAATGAAAAGCTTAATTTTGTATGGAATAACAGAAACTTCTGTAGATTCAGGTTCACAAAATGAAGATGAAAATGTCGTGTATATATATGGCTTTTTGGCTTGTTGTCTTATGATGAATTATCGTTTTCTTCACTATGTGGTTTATGTAGTATTGATTTTTTTATGGTTGCTCCTAAATTATCAGTTTTTTTTTAGAATGTCGTGGCCCTGAACGTTTTTTTACAACTTTAAAGTAAAATGACTATTTTTTATGGGTGCTCCTAAGTAGGGGGTTGCACGAGAGTGCGTTACGGGTCGGGTGGGGAGGAATGTTGACGAAAGTTTAGGATATGAGTAAGGGGTCGCATAGGGTGTTGAAGAAGAAGAATTTGGTGGAGATTTATTTAAATCACGTAAAATATTTTAAATGATACCCCTTATTCTTTAGAGTGGAGTCGATGACACAATAGTTATTTTGCTGTTTAAAATTGAAAGATGATTGTCTCCGTGATATCCTAAAACTGACTAATTCATGATACATCTCTTGCTATATATAAAAGGAGATGATAGTTCGAAAACAATAACAATTGGCATCCATAATGGACTATATATTAACTGATTAGTGTGTTTTAAAAGAAAGATCAAATGATAAAATAGAAAAAGCTACATCAATCAAGAAAATAATTACTCAAATTTATAAAAGATGAAGTTAAACAAGTAACGGATAGGTTTGTGCCGATGTGATGATAATCTAAAATAAAGTAAAACTCCCCCACTAACAATAATAAACTCTAATTATACTTTCACAAGTCACTTGAACACTTGTCAATCTCCACAGTTGACTATCAAAACCTTCCCATCCCAACAACCTACAACTTCAAAAATTCCTAAGTGACGTCAAAATTAATAATTTGAATGTGAAATAAGTTTTTATTACATTTAATTTACTTATATAATAAAATTAACACGTCTTGCTCTCTCCTAGAATTTGATATGTACTCGTTTCATCTCTTTTCATATAAGTTCATTTAACTTTAAATACACCCTACCAAATATTTTAAAACTAATTATGAAACTTGAATTTTCTTCCTTTCTCTTTACATTTGGTCAAAATGAGATTATATTTTGAAATTTACCAACCTAGCAAGCATTTGCGTAAATGAAGGTATTTGGAGTATTAATCATACATAATCTAATTAAATTTCATAATTATTTATCTTATTTTATTATACATTAATTTATATATACATCAACTACAGATATCATTAGTTAGTTATAAAGCAATATTTGCCTCATAGCATCTACTTATGTTTCTTATATTTTTTGGAGTAAACACAAAATTTAGCAACTGCCAAACAAATCTATCTATACTATAATGTGGGAAGAGCTTATTTGGTGAAGCCTAGGAGATCAACTAGGCTATCCATGTGGCACAATTAAATTTTGACATGTGTCCATTTTAAAATTTTAAAATAACTACCATTTCATCCATTTTATATAAACATATATGTTTAGTCATGTTTTTATAAATAACTTTTTATATTGTCCAACATATCTTAATTATATATATGTTTTATTTATTTATGCAAATATATTTAATAATATTTTTATAAGTTAGTATTTATTTTGTATTAATTGTTCAATATTTTAAAAATAATAGTAATAGTTTTAGATCATATGCAATTATCTTTTTTTTCTGCTTTTATAACAATGAATTATAATTTCAACTATTGAAAAATTATTACGAAAAAATAAAATTATTGCACAGGCGAGACTGTGCTCAAACCACTAATAAATATAATACTGGATAAAAAAACATAATTATTAGCAATTTTCTTATAAAAAACCCTACTTCTTCATTGAGATAATAATTATGATAATAAATAATGTAAAAAGCAATAAACAATAAATATTGTAATAATAATTGAAACATTACAAAATTAATACTATTACTATATAGCCTGAGCCCTTCACATTATTTAGCATGGAGGGAATATGTGATTGGATTTCCATTAAATATACTATCTCTTAAAGGTTTGTTTGGTTTTCATATATTGGCATGGATAATGGAATGGACATCCATACATGACAGTATATTAATACTTACTGTAAAATATTATGTTAGCTTCTTGCGGTTGGAGAATCAATGTACTCTAGCTACTTATTTTCTTGTACATCTTTTTATTGGCAACATTATAATGATTCAGAACCCTTTCCCAAAATTTGTAATTGATGTGATAGATTAAGAAGTGTTAACTTAATTGCTAGATCGTTCGATTATCTTCTTAAAGCATACTGAAAAAAAAGAAATATATACAACAAAAAATTGTTACCTAAACTCAAAATATACCTTAGATATCGAAGTACGAATGGGATGCTTGGCTCATTCATTGGCTACCTCATTATTCAGCATAAACCATACTATCAAGAAATTACATTGCAGCTTTCAGGACATAAGCAAGTAATAAATGATAAAATAATTGAGGTGTTCCGATTCCGACGTAACACGTTCAAATCCTTATATCGACTACAAGGCCTGCTTCTGGTTTTATATCTCATTCCTCCCCTTCATATAACTGTTAAGTGTATAAAAATACATCTCTCTATTTACAATTAAAGTTCTCCGTCACAAATAAATACGATTAAACTTCCTCAACAAAAAAAGAAGTTAATCTCCAAATGAAGAACCAAACAAAGCCATATGATGTCCTTGAGCAGTTAATACAAAGTTTCCTATGTGCGTACTGTCTCCATCATTGGTTGCACGTGGAAGCAAACCCCATAAGCTTACAAAAAGTAGATTTCTTTCACTTCTTGTCAGCTAATTCATTCTTTAAAGTCTTCGGATTAAGCCAAATTTTATTACATAATTATTTATCCATAACACATTTTACATTTACTCACATATTTACTCACTTCCCCTTTATTTATATCTTATTATAAATATTACTATACATTTTCTTCAATACCCATCTTCCATTTTCGTCTGTTTCTTTGGTTTTTGCCATCAAATTTCTCTCTTTTTTTACTGTAAGTTCATCTCAATTCTTTCTTTTTTTCTTTCTTTTAGTACACCCCCACAAAATCATTTGTTTATGTATATATATATGGACTAGTAATTGAATAATCTGCATGAAATGAGTTCAAAAGTTCATCAAATGGATTTTTAAAGATTCCATTTTTATTTTTTTGGTTTGGAAATATACCATTTTTAGTGTGAACTTGAGGTATTTAATGATCTATGGTTTGATTATTAATTTGGTAAAGATTCTTATTTTTTCTCTGGATAATATTTTTATTTGCATGTGTTTAATTGTGTGGTGTTTAATCTCTTAGTTTATTATCATCATCTTGATCATTAGTGTTTTATGAACTTCAAATGGGATAATTTTATGGTGGTCTAAGTGAATTGAGTACTATGTTGATGAATTATGGTGTTTGATTGTTTATTTAACTGTTGATTAGATTAATTAATGTGGTAGCTTTGATTTTTATTATTGGTCAATTAAAGAAAGTTAATTAATTAACTGAAAAGTGCTGAAAAATCCGTTCTTTAAAAAAAAGTTGTAAATATTTCAGTTTATGTATTTAATTATCCAATTTTCTTGTTTCTAGAAGAATTTACTAAGTTTACTCTTCTTGTTTTTTTCTTTTAAATTGTGTGCCTGATACATTTGATTATTTGTGTAATAGATCTGTGTTTAGGTGTAAAGATGGCTTTTTCTGGAGCTGGAGAACTAATTAATGGAAGAGATGTGAGGATATATGAGAATTCAGATGAGCTTAGCACTGAATTAGCTGAGTATATAGCCGAAGTATCCGAGGCTGCGGTGAAAGATCGTGGCATTTTCGCCATTGCTATATCCGGTGGTTCTCTAATTAGCTTAATGAGGTAGATAAACATACACATTCCTTTTTTTATCTAGAGAATAATAATGATGACCATTATAATCCATTATTCTGGTTCATCTGTGTTTGTAAGACTTTTTATGTTAATTCCTTATGTAAAACAGAAAACTATGTAAAACGCCTTATAACAAGACTGTTGATTGGGCTAAATGGTACATATTTTGGGTCGATGAGCGTGTGGTGGCCAAAAGTCACCAGGATAGTAATTACAAGCTTGCCAAGGATGGATTTTTAACTAAGGTAATTTTTCGTTTTTTGAGCTAGCTTATAATTGGATGTGAGGAGATCATATAAGTTATTCTGGGTGGATGAGCCTGTTTAGATAGCTAAATCATTTCTTTGTTGTCTTTCGAATTATTGAATTTACTGTGTATATGAGTTCTTTTATGATTCTGTACAATTCGATGTCAAAAGCTTCAACTATGTTTCCTATACAAACTCAATTGTTGCTTATATATGGTTAGTAGATCGTTGTGGACCAATCAAGATTCTAATATGATGAATCGAATCATGTCTTTAAGACCTCCAAGTGTTGGTGAAATTCAGAAGTTCCAAACATATGTTGCCCATATTTTAAGTTTTACCTTCAAATCTTTTATTTATTATCTATGTTAACTCTTTGTGCTTTGGAAAAGTATACTTTTAGCCACATCCTAGGTCAGCGGCGGATAATGTTTTAGTATTTTGAAACCTCGCTTCATTGCTATTGATTTAGTAGCTATGCAGTAATGACCTCTTCTTCGAAATGCCCTACTATAATTCTTGCTCTGCAGGTGCCTGTGATTCCGAGTCATGTGCACTCTATCAATGATTCAGTCTCTGCTGAGCAGGCTGCTGAAGAATACGAATTTCTCATCAGGCAACTAGTGAGAACTCGAGTAATCAGCGTTTCCAACTTTAGTGATTGTCCAAAGTTTGATCTCATCCTTCTGGGAATGGGCCCGGACGGGCATGTTGCATCCTTATTCCCTAATCATTCAGTACTCGAAGAGACAGAAATGTGGGTCACATTCATTACTGACTCGCCCAAGCCTCCTCCTGAGAGGATTACTTTTACCTTGCCTGTTATCAATTCCGCTTCAAATGTGGCTGTGGTTGTCACGGGAAGCAACAAAGCAGAGACTGTAAATATAGTTACTAATGGTGATGATGAGACTGACTGTCCTCCACTGCCTGCTAAGATGATCCAGCCATCCAACGGGAAGTTGGTATGGTTTTTGGACAGACCAGCTGCCTCGAAGCTTGATGGGGCAAAATTTTCCGACTAGGGCTGAGTTCCGTCCCAAGTGTATGTTCCTATGTAGTTAATGAATCTAGCAGTCCTTTGTTTTGCTTAGAATGTAACAGGACAACGCTTGATCCTTATGAAGACGTTTTGATCTGAATCATTGTTGCATCTTCTCTTTCAGTAAGCACTTACATTTTTGAGGTTTTGTGAAGAAAATTAGTTATGCAATTGAGTAAACAAAAGTATAGGTACACTTCAAATATTGAACAAGCTCCATAAAATTTTGTAGATAATACACGTTAGATCAATCATCATTTATCAGATATCAAAATGTCTTCGAGCCCTACTCAGATACTACATGGCGCCGCTCATGAGAGAACCATCACAATTTCCATCACGCTACTCATCTCGTCCATCTGCATGTGTGGCCAACTAGCTTTGCTGATTCAACACCTCTGCTTCTGCCCTCGCCATTGGGTCATCTTTTTTAGCTGTATCTTCATCCTTTTCACCTTCTCTTTCATCGGCCATTTTCTTCCTGTGCAAATCTTCTGCAACTTGCATTGCAGCACGTTGCTCTGCTTGAAGTCGTTGCATTTCCTCTTCCTGTTGTTGCCTCTCGAACCATGTGTCAGCATCAGCCCAAACTGTCAACAGAGCAAAATGAACGTTAGCTTTCCTCCTCGACAATTAAGAGGTAAACCATTCGTTTGTCTACGTTAACAAACAGAAATCTTAAATTCACTAACAATCATGAAAGAAAAGGAGTTCCAGACTGAAATTAGCACAATACGGGTGAATTTCAAGAAAAGGATATTTGCTGTGGAGTACATATAAGAAAAAGATCTAGCCCAAAAGCAATCAACTCATTATTCCCTACAGTGGACTCTCATAATAGCATAAGTAGATCAAACTGCCGGCCAAAAATCGAACCATTGGAGGTGTAAGATGATTCAGTTTTTACCACAACCATTCAGTTCAGGCAATAGTAGGAATACACTAACTGATAAATTTGTTGACTACACATAATTCGGCTATCCATGTTAACTCTTTCTAATATTCTAGTAAGCTGAAGCAAATCATCATTTCAATGTTAGAACTTTCTCCTATGTTTGAACTTTGAACTTATGAAACCATCACATGGTTGAAATTTGAATGTCTTATTCGTGCACCACATAATCTTCCTCTAGTTAATATCTACGATCCCTACTTTTCATTTACCCGACACTTCAACAATCAAATACTCAATCTTTTTCAATATATCATAACTTTTATCATTTGAGATGGGCTAGCTTTACTTAAATAAGTCTCCTCTGTGGTTCCACGAATTAGCAGGAATTTCATAGTACTCACCCAACTAATTAAATAAGACTAGGGAAAAACATGGTTATTCCGACAACAAGCACCCTTTCGATTCGGCTAGTCACACACTCGCATTCTTATAAACAAAGTTTTGCAGCACTGCCTAAGTCCCTCAAATCACATTTGCCGTAAATGCACACATAGCCTGCATCATAATGCAATACTTTAACATAGGACACATACACACAGCATTAGCACATCAACCATAACCCAACCTATAATGTTGGGTGGTAGCTTCATCGACTTAGGTTCGTGTGAGTTAGCCTCCACATGACCAAGTTAGACTAAAACACCCTTTCGTACTAAGCACTAAGCACTTTGTTTTCTTAGTCCTACGATCCCCCGCCCTTTCTCGACTAAACGGACAACGACATTCACTTCCCTAAACCAAATTGGGTTATTGCCAATCACCAAAAAACCAAAATGGACAATCTTTTTGGGACAAAAAACATAAAACTTACTAGGCTGAGCAGCCCAGCCCTGTTCACCACCCTTAATCTTCTCAGGCAAGGCATAATTAACAGTAAGAACACGGCCATAAAGCTCGGCTCCATCCATATTATCCATAGCAGCTACTGCATCTTCCCTTTCCAAAAAGGTAACGAACCCAAACGAACGGTGCTTTTGGGTTGCTTGATCAAGGGGGGTTTTCACATCCTTGATATCTCCGAAGGGTATGAAGGCTGCGTGCAGCGTTGACTCGTTGACTTCCTCCGCTAACCCCCCTACGTATAGTGTGTTCTTTTGTACTCCTTGGTTCATTGTTGATCGATTTTGACTCTAATTTTGACTTTGTACTTGATTATCCTGGGTTTTATCTATGGGGGTTTTGTTAAGTGGGCTTGGATTGGTTTGGTCTCTACAATTCTAAGGGATGTCTAACGGACCCAGCCCCTGCCGCTGATCCCATACCATATTCGTTATGTAGTGAGATGGACTAGGGCCAATCATTTGGGCCACTGGTTCGAGCCCGCTAAATCTTCGGTAGGGTCCCTAACACACGGTAACATGCTAGGTTCCAAATGGGCCTTTAGTGTTAAACATGTTCCCTTTTTAATTGGCTGGAGACTGTATATAGTCAAATTGCCTCTAATTTCTCTGAGTTGTAAATGCAATTTTTCCGTTTGCAACGGAAATATTGAAGCTCTTTTATATAAGAGTAATTAAAATAAAAATTACAATCAATCAAACAAAATATGTAGAGAAAATTTTAACAAGATACCTAACTTATTAACCGTTGAGAATCAGGTATCTATTGAATAATAGGTTGAGTGTGGTTTCGAGTCAATTCGATCGAGAATCGACCACTCTTAATTTTGAGGTGGTTCCAAGTCTATTCGAACTCGATTATACATGCATGTACTAACTTGAGTTCCAAATTGATTAGGTTTAGATTCAAAATAGATTGAATAATGGCTAAAACTATTACATTGAATTGTCACAATTTAACCTCTTTAATTATTAAAAAAAAATCATCTATCTTAAACAATGTGTTCATTACTGGCACGTTAATTAATCATATATAATAACTGTAAATATGTAATTGATATACAAACAAATAATAACATTTCCACTAAATCAATATGTGATACAAGAATTGACTCATCTAACCCAATCCAACAACGAAAAATTATTTCCACCGCACAAATTTCCATGTGGTACAAAATTTTGTAGTGTGAACGTGTATTTCACGCGTTTGTTTGTTTGTTTACCTGACCCTTAACAATTAATAACACAAGAAATTATCATTCGACCTAATAAATCAACACAGAAATCATCATTCGACCTACTAAACCAACACATGCTTCATGCGAATGCGTTCGGTGGAAATATATCCACACATACACCATTTAACTCTGTGCACGACCATAGTTTGGTGTTAGGTAGAAGTGTAGAAGGGCATATATAGAGTTGTGGATGAATGGGATGAGGCATCAATCAAATCAAAAGTTGATTCTGAAAATAGATAAGTTGGAGGGTGACCATAGATCAAATGATTATGTACAAATCCATATATAATCAAAGCCCTAGACTTAAAAAAAGGAGTCGTACGTTGGCATTTATCATAGTGTCTGTGTCTATCATCTCTTGGCCATCACCATGCATGCAAATCAAACAATATAATTTTTATAAAAAGGTTCATTTTTATACTAGCAAAGAAAAAGTAGAATCAAAGTGTTAGCTATTAGCTAAGTTCCATTTTTGGTAAACTAGGAATAGTCCCATCAACCTAAACAAAAGACACATATTTTCCCTCCCTCTTTTACTCTTCAATAAAATGACCTTGAAATTGACGTGTGATTGTAGCACTAGTCATTTCACCCTTTCTTTAATTAACATTGTACCCTTAAAAGAGTCTTTCAAATTTCCACGATGTTTACTTTATAATCATGCTTTTTAGGGTACTCCCTTTGTTTCAATATGTTTGATTGTTTAGAAATTTTGTCATGTTTTAAAGTGTTTGATTATTTATATTTTCAATGAATTTTTAAGCCTAGATTCTCCTTTTTGCCCCTATAAAATAACACTTCAACACCTTTATTTGAGGTCATATTAGTAATCTTACATCATTCCTTAATAAAGTACTTTTCTCCAAACAATCAAACATAACGAACCAGAGGAAGTATTATTTAGCTAGTGACTCTTGCAACATTACCATCGAATTTTATTAGTTGTGTAAGTACTACATACTACAAGTTATGATGAAGATGTAATGATCGATCTCCTGATGTTTTGAACATAGTATATGTTAGTTGGAGATAAGTTTCCTAGGTTTTTGTTGATTGAAAATAGAAAGAATATGTGTTGTTATATATGTATGTCTTAAACTCATGAATTGCAAACATTAGGAAATGATTTTTGATGGGTTAGTTTAATAGCGCTTGTAAAGTCAATTATGAGGTCATTTAATCAATAGGGTAACAATCTTCTCTTTGTTGATCTAATAAGCATCAACTGAAAATGGACAAATAAATATGGTTTAAAGAAAATATATTGACATACGACTAAATCTAATTTAATAAGCTTTTTGCTAAATTTTGTGATTGCTATTGTAGTTCGTACGTCTCTCTACAAATTAAAGTATTGTATCATATATTTCTATATTTTTATTGAATTCCCTACATTATTATGTAGCATCGATCACTTTTCTACTACTAGCTAGTGAAAGAATTGATTTTAATAAATTAGCATTGTTAATTTGATTTAGTTTGATCTTATTATAGTCCTTTTTTTTTATTAGTTAACATTAATTTATCTATATCGTAGTTAATTAATTTGTCTCTTAGCTTGTACGAGCGATATTAAATATCACTATTGTATATGTGATGGCTTACACGAGCGGCACATGTATTATCACTATCAATGACCAAACAACAACTTAATAATCCTACTATCTATCACCAATTTGACAATTAACTCGTTTAATTAAACAAAACATAGTAACAAAATAACGAAATGGCAATGATCAAATACTAGTTGTGTTACTTCCCCTACAATAGTAAAACATATCATGTAATATGTCAATATCCAACAAAAATACACACTAAAACTAGTAGTTTAATTAGTTTCCATTATTGTACGTACATGCAATTTAAACAAGTGTAAAATATCAACACAATGTATAAGTAAAAATAGTAGTCCAATTTGTCAATCTATTAATGAAAAATGTCAGTATACTAATACTACTGTATGTATATGAGTTCTGACCACTATAGTAACCCTAGACTACTTCTCATCTTTTCCCCTCACTACTATATCTATTTTATATATAGACCTCCATACCTAAAAACACTTTCTCATAATTTCTCATCTCATTTTAAAGCATCTAATAATATGTCTAGCTCTTCATCTTTATCTTCTCCAGTTAACTTGGATGATAAAATTTCCTCCATGGAATTAGTCCAAACTTCTGAACACTTTTGCTATGTTCGCTGCAACTTTTGCAACACTGTTCTTGCGGTATATTAATTTATCGACATGTAACATGCATATATATATACCATGCACGATGTATGTTCTTTGAAATTTGTGGAAGGCGATAAATACATCGATATCAAGTTGGCTCGGGAGTGTTTATTATGTTAACGTGAAGTAGATTCTTCTTTTTGATCAATAAAAACCCCTTCCCGAATCTACTGGCAACACTAAGTGAATTTTTATTCGATTATATACTTCTCATCCTACTTTGTCATACTATTTCGCCTGAATGGCGAGTCCAGGCTCATAACTTGGTCGATTATTCTCAAACGACAAGCAAATGATATTGATATATTATCGTCGTTTTATTTTTAGCCTTTTTCCAGTAGTGTTCCTTACATGTATAAGTGTTTTAATTCACATATTTAATTTATTTGTTGTTATTATTTTTAATTGTGTTTTTGTATATGATAGGTTGCTATACCTATGAAGAGGTTGATGGAGACTGTGACAGTCAAGTGTGGACACTGCAGCAACCTATCATTTCTCACTACCAGGCCTCCACTTCAAGGCCACAATTTCTTTGATCATCCAACTTCACTTCAGGTTCTTTAATTAACTTTTTTAATCTTGATAGTATGAACTATTTAATTATAGGAAATTGTAATAATGTAGTATATGATCTTTAGAACTCTAAATAATTTTTAGTATGTCTCTACGCCTCGTAGATCTGCTCGTATTACTAGTTATTAGTTCTATATCACCAGAGTTAATTAGTTGTTGATTTAATTTGATTTGAGATAGTGAGACGAAATTGTACATTATTAATTATTAGTCCTAGGTAGTTATTGCGTTGCAAATTAGTCTCCGTAAGCAGCATATCTTGATTAGTATTGGAATCTATGATGAAAATTGCAGGATTTCAGCAGTGAGTTGAAGAAGGGAGGGAGCGGCTCGAGTTCCTCTTCCGGTGGCGAACCACTCTCTCCCAAAGCACCCTTTGTTGTCAAACGTAAGTACCCTTAATTATCCGATCCATTTCATTTTTCTGTAGTAGCTATAATAATAATCAAGAGTATAATGTTTTAATAATCTTTACATATAATGTATAGTTACAGATTTTTTGTTTTTATGTTCAGCTCCTGAGAAGAAACACAGGCTTCCATCTGCCTACAATCGATTCATGAAGTTCGTTTCATCAATTTCTTCCAAATCAATTATATGCTATAATATTAATATATACGATTATTGTTTTATTAGTAAATATTTGAGTAATTGTATCATATTAGGGAGGAAATTCAGCGCCTCAAAACAGCTAATCCAGAAATACCACATCGTGAAGCTTTCAGTGCAGCAGCAAAAAATGTGAGTAGCTAGCTAATTAATAACTTTTTATTTATCGTTTTTCTTATGTGTTTGAGATCGATAACGCACGAGTTCTAGTATAATATCATAAGTGTTTCCTCGTACAAACGTTCATAAATTTAATCAGTTGTCCCTCTTGTTTTGTCGGTATACATAGATATATATATATATGTTGACCTAAAGCATATCGAGTTTCTTCTTCTTTAGCATAAGACTTTCATCCTACTACTAAATCATAGTTCAAGTAACTTTAATTGATTTGTTTTGCGGCATCAATTATACATTCGACATTTCATCTCGGATGATATATATACATTTTTACTAATTAATTCGTTGATTCCGCCATCCATATAAAAATTTTGGTTCCGCCACTGACAATATTAATCACATTAATCTCAGTGGGCTAGGTACATTCCGAACACACCACCACCCGCTGGATTATCAATCTCCAGGAGCAGTAGCAATGTAAGTAATATATAGTGCCTTCGAAATTTCTTATTACTATTATTATTGCAGGGTTTTGATTTTGTTCATGTTTTTGTTATAGGCTTAGTGATCTTCCGCAAAGATCGTCGTCGTCATCATCAAGTTATTATCTGCATCATTTAAATTTCTGTAGTATTTTCTAACTTCCTATCTATGTCTTCAAGAATGTGGAGTGTCGCTAGTGTTTCATGTATGTGTGACAACTACTATTCTCTATATTATCTAATCAATAAAATTCTTACTTATTACCACTTGTTACGTACGTTATTAGTCCATAAGTCCGATCCACCTAATGATATATTAGGGTTGGTCGTCCATTACTCTAATACTTACTATCTTAACCTAAAATAGACCCTATTAATGTCTCAACTGGGCCATGTCCCCCCCCTAAATTATTTTGAATTAATAGGTACCTGAATACCAAGTATGGCTTGTAAAAATCTATCATCGGGGCTCATATACGAGGATTTTTTCATCACTAGAGGTGTCAATTTACCTACTAACTTACAAGTACAAGGTCAACTAGTTATGCGATCCAACAATTATTACATAAAAATTTTGAAATTAATAATCATAAAAAGTTCTCTTGTTTTATTATACTACTCCCTACGTTCTCTTTTACTTGTCTTTCTAGCCATGTACACAATAATTAAGAAAAAATTAAAGAGAGCCAAAAAGTTCATTGAAAATGTAAAATGACAATCAATTGATACTATATGATTGGTTGGTTGATAAATTTATAGTAAAAACTAATCAAAAAGTGCATTGAAAGTGTAAATTTGTAATTAATTATGCTAGAAAGACAAGTATTTAAAAACAAAAATATGAGGCTAGAAAGACAAGTAAAAGAGAACGGAGGGAATATTAGTTTTCTCTTTCCCCTATTATATATAGACTTATAGAGCAAAATAATTCAACCAAAGACATAATGGTTACAATTATTTAAAAGATACTTATAAATTGATGCCTATTACCCATTTTGAAAAATTAGACTGTTAAATGAAACTGAAAACAAAATACTATATATACTTCAAATGAGAATTTTAACATATTGACAAGTACATCATAATTTTTTCAAGGACTGATGAACTAATTACATATAGTATAATAGGGATAAGTGACGGGAATAAATCGAACACATTAGAACACGAATAAATATTTGAAATTTCTTTCTTCAAACAACAAAATAATCACATCGTAAACTAAACCACTAATTAACGACCACCAACTCAATATATTACTTATTACAATGATGAGATTCATGAATTTGATTATTCTGTGAATTGCTTTCGTTTAGGAATCGGGTTTTGATTACTTTATTACTACTCCCTCCGTCCCTAAAAGATTGTCACATTTTGACTTTTGTGGTCAATTACAATAAAATTTGATCATGAATTCTCATTAAACGATAAGAAATAATGTAGTCTTGTAGGACCTCGTTAGATTCGTCTCAATATATATTTTTGAAATATCAACTTATTATAATTTTTTCGCATGTAGAATAAGAGATATTTATGTTTTAAATCGTATTTTATTGACCAACAAAAGTCAAATGTGACAATCATTTAGGGATGGAGGTAGTAAAAAATTAAATTGGATAATCCACCGTCATATTGACCCCAATTTTTGACCAATTAAGTGAATCCGAGTTGGATTTTAATTTATTCAACTCCCAACCGACGCAAATTGTTGGCATCGCTCCGCTAACTCGGTGTGTTTTCTAGTAGTGCATGGAGTCAGTCATCCAGACAAAAATCCTATCATGTAAACTAGAGTTAATTGTCAAAATGATTTATTTACATCAAATTGCACTTTGACCCAACAATTAGTCCTTGTAAACGATACATAAGTTGCATTTTGATGATCCTTAAATTAATGATTCCATTAAAAAGGACATTAGGGTGAGAGGCGGAGTCTACGTAACGAGTTGACGAAGACTTAAAACGTCAGAAGAAGACGATTCATTAGTTATTATTGTTTCTACAATACACGAGCAAAAGCGAAGAACAGTCCCAGCCCAATTGTCAAATTATAAAGCATTCAAAGCAAGACGAAAGGGACAAGGAGTTTTGTCTTTTGGGAAAATGACGGCAGCTCCTTCTTTTTCATGAGGCATTTTGATTTAACATTATTTCAATATCAATTTCAAATTTTATGCTTAACAATCATTGGTCTAATACTTTTGACTTAATTGGATAGTTTAGTGGAAAATGTTAAGGTTCTGAGTTCGAAACTCATCTTATCCTTAACCATTATAAAAAAAGGATTGTCTATGAGCTAATCTTATCATCTCAATTCTCATCCTTCATTATCAAAAAATAGAAATTGTCTTTTAGCATGAGCTAATCTTATCGAGGTAAATCTTTGGTCTCTAATTATTCTTTATTATATTATTGAAAAATTCAAAAATTGAAAAATTAATATTATGAAAGTATTTTAAAGATGACTCCAACTATATAAATTTTATATGCTTGAATACAAGTAATAATTAATAATTGATGGTTAAAGTTCAATTTCAAAAAAGTTAAACGTCAATTATATTGAATTGGAAGGAGTAGAATTTGTTTTCGGGACAATAGTAGTAATAAAACATAAAACATCTACTTATGACCAAATTATTTTTTCAAAATAAAAGAATTTTCAAATGATTAAAATCAAATTGAAGTCGGGTGCAACACACTTTCCTTCAAGAGTTTGTCTCCTAGGATAAAATGGATAGAAGAATTGACATCAGAAGCACTCTAATAATCCATTCTATGAAATAAGAACCAGGCCCGTTTGACAGGCCCGATAAATAAAGTGTTGGTAGGGGAATCGAATTCACGACCTTGTGGTCACAAACTCACCTAATCCACCAACTTTGACCATCACCATGACTACTTGCTACTAATTAACCATCATACGTCTACCTTAGATGGTATGATATGGTATGAAATTTAAGGTCATGGTTCAACCATGACTTGACCCTATGTGGTTCCAACTGCAAAAATTCCTTGACCTTGTGAGCTTCCAATTTCAACCATGGCTTGTTGACCTCGTGAGCTTCCAATTCCATTGGTCTAGAGCTTGAAGTAATTGTCAAATTTGCACAAGGTATCAAATGTGTATGTTCCCAATCTTTCCCGCAAGCTCCCCCAATCACACTTATCAATGATTGTTCCATTTCGCCCCTATGTTGAAAGTAGCTAATGTATCCATTGCAAATTGGATCGAATTCGTTGACGAATAAATGAGGTATCCATGAAGATAGTTTCTTGAATTGCTCACACGCTTCTGGGGGTGCTCCTGTTGGATGAACTCTTGGTGCTGATAGCGTAGCTATAAAACTTTTGAGGAAGTGACTTACAGGTCTTAAAACCTCACTCGAACACGACGAGATGATTGGGGGGTTGAAAAGAAAAGTTTCCAGGCTCAAGTTATGCTCCAGAAACAATTTCCGTCCCACAGCCAAAGAGATGGATGCACCTAGAGAATGCCCTGCAAGCCAGACGTGTTCAGCTCGCCCTCCGGCTAATGTGTTCACCTTATCTAAGACAGTGGCTACAGCCTTCTCCACCAGCCCAGACTTATGAAGTGTCTGGAAGACGACATTCGAATCCAGGATCATGTCATGTAAGAAGGTTTCGAGTGAAAGCAGAGTTCCCCTGAAAGCTATAATATATTCTGGTGCATTATACATGGAGTTTTTCTGATTGTGAAATTCTTGTTCTTGAATATTGCACCATAATAATAAGATAATCCATTGCTGTATTTATCTTCCAAGGGTATGTATTCAAACCCGGACATGATCAACTTCGAACGGCTCGTTTCGTTTTCCGTATCGATTCCGTGATGCTTGCGTTCAAGAGAAGATGTCCAGGCGAGCAAGTTGGCTAGAATAACTCTCCGATCAATTGCGTTTGACCTGGAACCAAGAATAAAATTTGCAAGTATAGTAAGTAAGAGAATGGAATTTAGTAGAAATTTGCGGACGAATAATTTCAAGTTGTCGAGATTAAATTTCATTATAACTGTGTATTAGTTAACACTTAATTTAAAAGGTAGTCGATCATCTGGCCTATAATACGGAGTATTATATATATATAACCTTCATAATACTCCAATCAACTATTATATACATATATAAAAAGAAATTGTGAGACAATCATTTATTAGGAAAAATATGTTAATTATTACCAATCTATACTCTTAAGATGATGAGAATTGTATACATGAGACATTATTGATTGAGTGCCTTCGAGTAGTTATGGGAAGAGAAGAAGAAGATTTGATAAAAAGAAAAGTAAAGCAATTTGGAGAAAACTGATGAGTGAAGCAAACGAATATTACTACTTATTTATATGTGAAAAAACTTACGGATGTTCCAAAAATGTTGTCCAATGTTGAAATAAAACTATTGAATTGGTCCTCGACTCCTCATGACCACAAAGGCACAAATACTAAGCAATAATGTATATTCACTTAACAAATTGACTTGAACGTTGACATACACATCCAAAACAGCCTTCTTCATACGAAGAAGCCATGAAAAAGCCATGAAAGAGGAGGATACTGATAAATGGCTCATAGCCATGAAATTTGAAATGGATTATGTACGAAAAGAAAATTAGGACGTTGATTGTTTTACCCGAAAGTGTTAGACCTATTGAGTATAAGTAGATATTTAAATAAAAATTGGAAAAAGATGGAAATCTCCAATTTTATAAGTCTAGACTTGTAGGCTGTAGCCAAAGGTTTCAAGAAAATTCAAGTATCCAAAAGAAAGAACGGGTTTAAGAGTTTGGTGACACATATGTTACCATAGCTTGATTGTTAGAAATTGCTTAAAAAATGAATGGATTTACAAGTAACTGTCCAACGGCAAGTGAGTGTGTTGGCATAAATATGTTGTTGAAGAATTAGATTGTACAACCGATTTAATTATTTAAAGTTAAGTTCAAAAAAATATTAATTAACCTAACACTATAAATATAGAGATATAGTGTTAAGACTTTTAACTTTTTCTCAGTTTTCATTATCATCTTTAACAGAAAAGATCATGAGATAGAAAAACTCTCTCCATTTCCACCCTCGTTGGCAGGTAGAAAGTTATGGTCCGTCTTCTAAGATTTCTCTAAAGGACTATCATGCTGTTTTTACAAAAATTTTGAATAAAATTGTGAAATTCATACATTAGGAGAAATCTTAAGAGAAAAATTCTTAGGAGAATCGTTATCAATCCGCTTGGTCGAAACCTGGAGGAGAAAACCAGTCAATTTCTTTCTCCAATTTTATTTCATATACACATAGAAATCGTTCCAATTAACAAAACGTAAGGAAGGACTCGAGGAACATTGGTGTGGACTAATCTTGGAGGCATTCTACGTTGGATGTTAAAAGTATTTTTATATTCCGTTGCAAATTATCCAATAAAAAACTACTCCCTCCGTCCCTAAAAGATTGTCACATTTTGACTTTTGATTGTCAACTAAACACGATTTAAAACATAAATATCTATTATTCTACATGTGAAAATAAAAATTATAAAAAGTTAATATTTCAAAAATATATATTGAGACGAATCTAACAAGGTCCCACAAGACTATATTATTTCTTATCGTTTAATGGAAATTCATGATCAAATTTTGTAATGTTTGATTAAGAAAAGTCAAAATGTGACAATCTTTTAGGGACGGAGGGAGTCCATACTAATATACTACAGTATAAACTAAAAGGTCGAATCCGATGACACATTGGTGGAAAGCGCAAAAGAAGAGCTACTTTTCCATGAGCAAGCTTATGCATATTCAGGTAGGGACATAGGGTCACAGACGAGGCAACCCTCAAATAAGCACAAAAGAACCACATCAAACAGCTAGCCATACAAGACAAATTTGTAGCACAAAAAACAGGAATCAGATGGTTGACTTATCTGAGGCTGACAAATAGTATTAGAACCCGAAAGTGGCCCGGGTTACAGTTTGGTCCCCACGTTAATTTTTCTGTATTTCATGATTCTATAGTTGAACGGCGGATTATACTAGTCAACTTGCTTGTATGGACATCTTCCCTTCAACGCGAGCATCGGGGAGAATATTGGACCGACGAAACGCCCGATTGGATCAAGTTCGGGGTTGAATAATGTATCAACCCCCTGGAACATGAAGATGATACTGGATCACAATCACATTATTATGGTGCAATATTCAAGAACAAGTATTTCTACCTTCAGAAAAAGTCCATGCCAAAATATATTGTAGCTTTTGGGGGAACTCAGGTGCCAGCCGAAACCTACCTCCAAGATGACTTAAGCCTGGATCTGAATATAGTCAGCCATATAATTCACAAGACTCCCCAGGTGAAAAAGGCTGTAGCCACTGTGATCGAATTAGCCGTAGGCGGTAGGCCATCCCGAACACGTCTGGCTTACCGGGCATTCATTAGGTGCGTCCATCTCTTTGGCTGTGGGGAGGAAATTGTATCTAGAGCATAACTTGAATACAAATGCAACCCATTGAAAGTTGAAGCTCATAGGGTGAAGGAATGGTTGAAACGTGATCTTAAATGTGATACCAAATCATACCGGTTCAATTAAAGTTAATTGCTCCATCTAAGGTAGACTTAATATGGTTGTCTAGTGTAGTTTATCAACTATACTAAAGACTAGAGTATTATTACTTCATCAAAGCTAGATTTAATTAATAGAGTTAATCGGATATAGCCTAGTGGAAAAGACTCTTGCTAGTAACAAGAAAGTACTGGGTTTAATACTTACATCATCGCTAATTTATAAAAAAAAAAAAGTAACTTATTATATCAATATCAAAAAAAAAAATCAAAGGTAGATTTTTGGTGCTTTTTCCAGTAATGATGGTTGTCTAATTCCTCTCGAAAAGTAACGGTTAAGGACCCCTATAAAAAGGAGTAGTTGACAATTCAATTATTCATACTTGTAACCCTAAATTTAGTTTATTCGCACAAATAAAATTAATATATTTAAATTCTTAACTAATGATTGTATCAGTGGATGTGTTGCTTTTAGTCTATGTTATTTCTTAAGGACATTTTTTTTTCTTTTTTTCATTGGTACAAGAAACACCTTTGATGACGTTAAAAAAAGGTCCTACAGCACAAAAAAAAAATTACTACAAAAAATGTCTTCTAAGTGAAAAGGCTTTAGACAGTGATACGGGAGCGCCCTCTAAGGCTTAAGCGACCTTCATTGAACGACATTATCTAAGGACATTTTTACCTAGGCAAATATGTTAGTGCATTCATTCCTAGGCAAATGGTCCACAAATACGTAGATGTTTTATTGACACTAAACTATGTTACCTGTTAGCACCCTTTATCTTATTTACTTTACACCACTGAAACTTCATTGTGTTAATGGTAGTGTCCAATTATTTTATTATTATTGATTAGAACACAATAAACAAACCTGTTTTTTCGTTGTTCTCCATCTATAAAAGCTCAAATTTGGTTGAAATTCGGATATTCGTCCGTATTGCAAGGACGAATATTGACACTACCAATCCCTTACCAGTTAAGATTAGGGAAGAAATTATTCACCAACATACAATTGCATCCAAACAAATCAAAACAAGAGTATAAATGAAAAAAAAGTTAGGGATGAAATTATTAATGACTGAAAAAGCTAATCGTTTGGATTATCGAGCCCGTGTAATACACTCGTCCATAGACACGCGTGAGACGTCTAATATTCAGCAAAAAATTACTCCTATTATTTAATCTTCCATCCTTACCGGGCTCCAATATACGCACACCAAAACAGTAAAATACGAACTTGATTTGCCTAAATTGCCCCCAACGACCTCACCAGCCGTTATTAGCCTTAACAACGACCTCCCTAGTCGTTAGTAAGGCTCCCAACGGCTCCGGAGGTCGTTGATGAGGAACGACCTGAATGGGCGTTGTTTAGCCAGTTAACGACTTCTCTAGTCGTTAGTAAGGCTACCAAAGACTTCTCTGGTCGTTCGTAGCCTTACCAACGACTTTTTTTTTTTTTTTTAATGATAAATGTTCATAAAATTTATAATTTATTAATAACATAATAAAATTCATAAAGTATAACGTTCAACAAGCAAATATAATTTAAATGTTAAAACGTTTTAATGCGTAAAGATAAACGTTCAACAAACATTTAATATAATTAGAACGTTTAGGTTTGAATATTGTTAACATTAATTAAATAATAACACTGATAATATTAATAAAACTATGAAGTATAATATAAAGAATTAAAATGAAACGAAAATAGACGAGAATAATTTACATAACATTTATCGTAAATACATATACTAATCATCATCACTATAGTCATAATCTTCATTGACGTGGCCAACATCATCATCATCATCATCGTCGTCATCATCATCGTCATCACCCGAATGAAGGTTCTCGTCATCCTCTGTCCGAACACGATTTGGATATTGTCCATGCCAGTTCGGTGGGACTTCTTCAAAGTTCGGCCTGACGTTCGGTTGACCCCACCACTGGTCCATGTGCGTTTGAGAAACCCCGGGCATGCCTCCAGTTCCTATATAACGACCCAACTCATCAACCTGCTGCCTGATATATGGATCTCCATGTTGTCCTGACGCGATGTGCTGGGTCAAGTTTCGGATGGTCCGTCGCGCTGGTTGCAACCGCTATTATAAAATGAGGAAAGAAGATGGATTTAAAACATGGTAAAAATCTTATACGTTACTATCATATAAAATTTGAAGTAGTCATACCTGTTGTGATGCGGAGTACATGGTGGTTGTGCTGACACCTACATTTCCCAAGTCGGGGTTATGCACTCTAGGATGGGTCCTCGGCAAATACCAACTCATGTAATCATCAGTTGTTTGTGATGCTACGTACGCGTTGGGACCCAAAGAAACTTGAGGAACATGGTGAAACTTCATTTTCGAAAATTCTCTAATTTTTTTTTAATATTCGAAGATTTAAAGTAACTAAATTCGAAAGTATAACAAATTTTTACTAAATATATTTGATATCATAACTAAATTTGAACTACATTTCAACAAATTAGTAATGTTCGAAATGATAACAAATTATAATTAATTTGGAATAACTTTGAACTAAATTTAAACTAACATAATTACAACTAAATTAGAAATAACATTCAATCTAACTAAACTAAATCGTTTTATAACGAACTAACTAGCTAATTAACTAAGTAACTAACGTTTAATATTCAATTTCAAATATAATTAACTAACATTAACATAATAACAAACATAATGTTGAAAATTAAAGTGTGAAAACTTACTTGGTGTAATTTCGAAATTGTTGTGAGAATCGCCCAAAAAATGTCTCCAAGTCGTTTGTTCCAATGTAATTTAATTCGCACAATTTTTACTCTCAACAAATATTTTTTCTCAAGTTGTAGTGAAAAATCTGAGAGCTCAGTTGTATTTATAGGCGAAAAATCGGGCGGGATTAACCATACGAACGACCTGGCTGGTCGTTGTTAAGGCAACGAACGACCATGCCAGTCGTTTGTCAGGCCCAGCAGCTTTTGGCAGGGCGCAGGGTTGGCAGGTTGCTTTTTGACTGCTTTTGGGGGAGAATCTTTTGCCTTGGGAGCAGATTTTTTGGCGTGGTGTGTAATAATGCACCATAATGCCATACATTGTCAACTCTTTTGCAAACACGATTAGATTAAACGAGCTGCCATAAAATTATAGTGAATCGCTTAACTTTATCTTTCGACTGCTATAAATTTCAGGGTCCTATTACGTTCGAATTGCATTTTCACAACTCGTTATAGTTATATAGGCTTTGTACTACTCATAAAATATATAGGGTTCAAATTTTATTATTTATATTACTTATATTAATATATAAAAATTCAAATGGATAATTACGATTTGATAAACCTCGATCAGTACGAGTTTACCTTCGATGATGCAGTAAATTATGAGCCCGAGTTTGCATGTGTAAATCCAGTAAATTATGATCCAAATGCCCCGGTTCATTATGATGTTGGTGAGAATGAATTTCAAGATGTCACTGACGATTTTTGTAATCCAGATGGCGGGTTTGCGAGTAGAGAAGACGGGTAAACACAATCATCCATTTCCGACTTATGCTGAAGGGTCTGTAATTAATTCTTTCTCCAATTTAAACATAATTAAATTACTTTGTTCAACGAAATGTTATTATTTTTTTTATGTGAATACTATTAAAAAATTAATCATTAAAAAAATTAAAAAAAAAAAAAGCGTTGGTAAGATAACAAACGACCACAGAAGTCGTTCATAGCCTTAACAACGACCACCGAAGTCGTTGGTTACCTTATGAACGACCTGTTAAGTCGTTATTTAGCCACGACCTCCAGAGTCGTTGCTTGCCTTAACAACGACTGCTGAGGTCGTTGTTAAGGCAACCAACGACTGTTGAGGTCGTTGGGGGCAATTTGGGCAATTCAAGCCCGTATTTTACTGTTTTGGTGTGCGTATAACAGCTCAGATCCTTACCGTTATTAAATTTCAGCCACATGATCAAAATAATCTAACAAATCTCAGATCTAAGTCCCTAATTGAGTTAGCACGATGCTGACTATTTTAAGGTAGACTAGAAGAAATTGCTCCTTTACCAGATATAACCTAGAAAACCTCAAATGTCCATATCAATAGTTAATTGCTTGTTTCCCCCATAGTATTGCCTTCATAAAAGAAAGTTGGCGGTATGTCTTTCCTTCCGAATAATTTCAGAGCATTATTCATAATCACTATTACGTACTAGTAGTTATTATTATTATTGGACCACAAATTAATTAAATTCAGGTTTTGTTTTAATTGGCATTTTTCGGAATCAGTACAGACTACAGTATATAAAGGACGTTCAATTATGCGAACCACACAAACTTGAAATAAACGAGGGTTACTCAAATTTAAGAAAAAATCATGGGGGACAAAAATTAAAAAATAAGAGGGGGCCTTCTTCAAAACTTCTCAGTTATATTCCCTAAAAAAGTAACTACCTTCTATAAAAAAATAGTTGACGTTCTAGCAATTTGCACATAGATTAAAAAAATTAAAAGTAATCAAAAAATACATTGAAAAAATAAAAATACAATTATTTGAAACTATATCATTGGTTGGTTAGTAATTTCAATAGAAAAAATAGTCAAAAGTTTATTGAAAATGTAAAAATACAATTTTCAATGTTAAGACGTCAACTGTTTTGGGACAAAAAATTAGTGTCAAGACGTCAACTATTTTTGGACGGAAGGAGTATTAAATAAAACAAAACTTTCTTTTTTGTAAATTAGCGATGAGGTGAGTTTCGAACCCAGGACCTTTTAATCACTAACAAGAGCCTTTTTCACTAGCCTGTTCGATTGACTCAAAATAAAACAAAACTTAAACTGAGATAGTGTACATGCATGCATGTATACTGTAGATGGAGGTAACGAAGTTTATAAAAGACAGAACCTAGTTTCCTCAACTTAATTCGTTATAAGCATCAAAATAGCGCTATTCAAGCACCGTTTTCGAAGCTTAAATTTGTAGTAGTGCAAGAAGCGGCTAAGTTAATAAAGTTTCATACCAACATCATATATATTTTCTTATTATTAAAATGGTTAATGGGGTGAGAAAAGGTGCATGGAGTGAAGTAGAAGACTCACTTCTGAGGAAATGCATTGAGAAATACGGGGAAGGAAAATGGTGTCAAGTTCCTCTTAGGGCAGGTATATATATCACATATGCATGAATTAGTTTTACTTGGCTGGCTTTCAATCAACTTTATTAAAATTAAATGGTTTTAAATCCTGTTTTACTTTTAGTAGTGGCTGTTTTCAGTTAATATAATTCTCAAAATATACGAAATATGTATCTATCTCCCTTGTGATTTTCCGTTTCATTTTATTTCCGAATAGTATAATTAGGTTGCAGTTTAAGTGGCACAATTGCAGTTTAATTCCCCGATAGCTACAAAGAAAGTTATAAACTAGTCTTCAACTTAACTTTTTTGCCGAGCTAGCTCGTTGAATTGACGAGTCAGGAACCCACCTGACGGCTCGGCTTATTTTGTACGAGCTTAGCTTCAAGCGTCGACTACCTGAGCCGAATTGATTGCTTGTACTTTATGCAATTGTGTAGTAGTGTCTTCGTTAATGAATAACAGAAACATGCGATTAGTAAGTTCTGTTCTTTTGGGACAAAAATAAATTTTATAAATTTTGAACTCATGTTTGGTGCCTTAACAAACTTTACCAATCCCTTGTACTCACCAATATGTTGTTGAAGCTTTTAAAATTCGTTTTTGGCTCAAAAGTACTCACTAATCGTGCGTGGCCGTTAATACTTAATGGCAATCTACAACCTTTGTTACTATTGGAGATTAAACTGCAAACATTGTCACTATTGATGATAAAACTGCAACTTGGTAGCACTATCTGGACCTATTTCAACCATTTGCTCATTCACCCCCATGTTATGAATTTCCCTCATTTCTCATATCCTATTTCAACGATTAGGTGAGTATCGAACCCAGCACCTTCTGGTCACTAGCAATAGCCTTTTCCACTAGGCTATTCGATTAACTCTTATTTGGCCTATTTTTAAGGAAATAATTTCCAAAAATGGTACGAAATAATTGGATCCGATTACGCTTTACTAGTGTTGTTACCGGTCCGATCCAATCCGGGTATCATCTCTCCCTGAACCGGACCGATAGGTTACTAATTCTACCCGGTCCGGACCGATAATCATATCGGGTACATTTTTTGGACCGATACCTATCCGATAACTTATCGGGTGGATAGTCCAGACCGGTTTCCGGGTATACGTGATAAAAAAAAAGTCAATAGAAAAAACCTTTTAAAAATTAACATATGATTTGTTATCGGATACTCTAACGGGTACTTTATCAGGTACCTACCAGTTAATTTTTTTTACTCGTTCCCGCTGACCGTTTAACTTACCGGGTGAATAAAAAGAATGGAAATTTCGGACCAGGTACCGGGTGGATCTCGGTTCTCCAGGTCCAATAAGAGTCCTATAGTTTAGCCCTAGATAGTCGTTGCCATGTTACAGATTAGATCATTGAAGTGACATATGTTGCACATTCGTGTCTTGTTTGGAGTAATGTGTAACATTTGTAATTTTGAGCGAAGGATGCATATGTCAATATTTGTAATTTTGAGCGAAGGACATACGTCAATAATATAAATATCTTAGACTAAACTTGTAAATAGTGAGAATAAAGCTACTTTGATAAGTTTTTTTTTTTTTTTTTTTTAAGCTACTTTGATAAGTTTGAAATGTTATATAATAAAGAGGTTAAAACTGGACAATAATTAAAGAGGTTAGCTAATTAAAATACGATCATTTGTCTTGTTAAAGCGTCCTTCATAAACGTTTTGAATTTGGTTCCTTTGGGACTAATTACAACTAATAGATTATATTAGTAGTGTTGCATTTCAAATGTTCTTGAAATGAAAATGTTGAGAAAATGATCAGTCTATGTTTCGGCAGCAGTAATACACACTTCATTACATGAGTGTTAATTTGTTAATGTTAATCCTTCACTATTGTTTTAGGTTTAAATAGGTGTCGGAAGAGTTGCAGACTAAGATGGTTAAATTATCTCCGACCAAATATAAAGAAAGGAAATTTCAGTCTCGATGAAGTAGACCTCATACTCAGGCTTCACAAGCTACTAGGCAACAGGCAAGTTCACAAATAGTAATTTTTTCCCGATATATATAAGGCTCGCATAACTGAGATTGCCCGAAAATGTTTCATGTATAACAGATGAGACAAACTTTTAATTCATTATTGTCATTTTTTGTTTTTCTTCTTGTTATTTTTTAAGGTTATTTAAATTTGTGTATTGTTTAGATGGTCACTCATTGCTGGTAGGCTGTCGGGAAGAACTGCAAATGATGTGAAGAACTTCTGGAACAGGCGCAGCAAAACAGGCAAATATAAATCAAAACAAGAATTAGATTTTGCTGTCCCAAAACCTGTAGTAGCTACTACTATCACTCCGGCCGAGAGCAAAGTTTTAAAGCCTCGACCTCGGACTTTCACTAGACCTAATGCTCTTGAAATTATAACGCCAAATAATAAGCAAGACGATTTAATTCAAGGACTACCATCGATAGAAAATAGTGCAATGGAGCTATTCGAAGGGTTGCTTCGAAAGGATGGGGAAGAAGCTGGTGGAAGTTGGCCGAGTGGCGTGGAGGAGGAAGAGATGAATAGGTTTTGGTTGGAAGAGATACCAACGTTATTTTATGAAGGCAATAATACAGGAGATAAAGACAAAGAGAATACTATAATTTGTGACAATAATGACGACATTAATGAATTAACTATTGATATGGACATTTGGGGTCTTCTCGGATAGTTATAGTCAAGACCATGTAGTGTTGAATTAAGGCTTCAAAGAGAGGTGGACACACTACTCATTAAAAGGTACATGGATTAAAAGATTGTAATTTTTATGTTATTTATTAGAGGTGTATGTGAACAAAGACTCCAAATCATTCCAAGAATGGAATATTGATACTGTAAGATTGTATTCCGCTTATGTAGCGTAGAAGACATTTATTTTGTTAAGAGTCTATGTGGGTTTCACTCTAAAATCAACTGGGGGGTAACCAAGATATTATATATTAACCCGGGAGGATCGATACCGATATTCGATGTGGGTGTGCACCTTAACACTCCCCCAATCATCGGCACAATTTTCATTGATGTTATCAATTGACGTAACAACATCGGCGGGGTTACACGTGCCTCATTAACTCGGTCTGGCTCATGATTCCATGTTAAAGAGTCTATGGGGTTCAACTCTAAAACCAATTGATTGTATGAGATCATAAAACTGAAAAATATGATAGTGCATGTTAACAATACAGCAAACAGCAATATGCCCTAAAAATGACACCTCAACTGTATGACAATATCAGAGAACGATATTTTCACGCTACTAATTGTTCTACACGGTCACACAGTACGTGAGTTTGCTTCGCCTTTTAGCCAGATCAGTTGAAAATTGAAAACAACGCAATAGTTCAAGACTTCCTATGTTATTCTATTCTTCATCAGCATGCTCAGCATCAACCCCTTCAGTTACTGGAAGCCAAGAGGCAATTGTTGTGTTCTTTTCTTCGAAACTCAGACCTGCAACTAGGCCTGTAATCGAGCCGAATCGAGTCGAATATTTAGAGGTTTGTGCTTGAGGTTTGAGAGGTCAAACCTTTTCGAGCCAAACCGTTTGGGTGGTCAAACCTTAAAAATTGACGTTTGGCTTGAGTTTGAATGTTCGAGCCGAACACGTTCAAAAACGTTTGGCTTGATAACCAATGGAAGAAAAATCAAGAACGAAAACCTTATATGAACAAAAAAGTCGAAAAAATCGTAATTGAAATCGTAATTATACCAACAAAGGTGAGGGGGAGGGGAGGGGTTTGGAGAACTTATGTGGATGAGCGATGCCATGCCTCATGAGGGTGAGCGGGGCGGGGGAACGGCTTTTGAGAAGAATGGATTCGAGCGAGGGGTTACCCGGCCGGGTTTCTATTTTACCGAGTCGAGTAATTACCCGGTTCTAACGAGCCGGGTAGCAAATGTATTACCCTCGTATTGCTCGATAAGGACACGAGCGGGTAACGAGCCGGGTTTTATGAGCCGGGTGACGAGCGGGCTCCGGGTTATCCCCAAATTTCTATTTAAATTTTTTATTTTTGGGGTTCTCTTCAACAATATTTCATTGTTGAAATGCAAATCTGAAAATTCTTTTCAATACTAATTTTATATTGGTCATTTGAAGTTGAATATGATTAAAGTATAACATATATTACATATAATGATATAAATATACAATATAAAAAATAAACGAGCGGGTAATCGAGCGGACCCGGGTTTTTCGATTCGGGTATCGAGTAAAAAAAGTTACTCGAGTATCGCTCGATAAGGACACGAGCGGGTAACGGACCCGAGTTTTCCGAGTCGAGTAACGAGCGTGTTACGAATTACCCGGTCCTTTAACAGCACTACTAGTAGATTATGGACTATAAAAATAAGTGGATCACATTAGTTCATTACTTATAAATTATATAAATGTTATATAATATAAATGTTATTTATATATATAAAATATAATATAAATGTTACTTATATATATAAAAATAAATGTTATTTATATATATAAAATATAATATAAATAGGGAGGGGGCATTCGAGCCAAACCTTTTCGAACGGTTTGGCTTGATTTGGCGAATAACGACTTCTAACGTTTGGCTTGACGTTTGACGCCTCGAGCCGAACATCAAGCCGAACCTTTTCGAGCCAAATATGCCGAGCCTTTTCGAATCGTCACGTTTGCTGACAGGCCTACCTGCAACAATACGCCTCTGACCTTGGTGATGCGGATTGCGATTAGCTTTACGCATTCCCCTATAGATCATTGCAGCAGCCCCTTCCGTCAGGATAGTCTTCCTGTAGACACAACTGTCAAGACACCTCCTTTTTGCCACTTTGCAAGCAACGCAATGCCCTGCATCTATATATGGATAGATTTAATTAAGTATATTAATACTATATTACTCTATGCATAAGTAAAATCCTTTTTAAATTAATGGTTGTCCACTTGTGTTGGTTGATTACTAGAAATCAGTCATGTGCAATAATATGATTTTCCTTTTAATGTTTTATTCGAAGAAAATATAGGTGGCCCATAAAGTGAAATTGAACTGAATTAATGTAAAAAATTACACGTCCATATAAATTTTGATGAATGTAATGCTCCCTCCATCCCAAATTGATTGTCTTATTTTGACTTACACAGTATTCGAGACACAATTTAAAACGTAAATATCTCTAATTTTATAAGCGTAAAAATTAAAAAAGATGATAGTTCAAAAGTATACATTGAGACGAATCTAACAATATCCAATATGACTATATTATCTCTCATCGACTAATGGGAATTAATGGTCAAAATTTTCATAATTTGACTCCGAAAATAGAAAGAGGCCAAACAATTTGGGATGGAGGAAGTATATATTTTTAACAATTCACTGAATGTTTATCGCGTGCAACACGCGCAACATAATACTAGTGAATATTTTGAAAGAGCAAAAGAAAAAACTTATAAGTTTCTACCTCTTCCTTGTTTAATTGCATGATGAACTCAACAATGGGAGGTAAAGAGGGCTATCACTAGAAGTTATCATTAGTTCAGAAGCTACTAGAGTTTCCATGCATAGACATAGGCTCTAGCTAATTTACGATGAAGTGTATAAGAAAATTTTCGAAAAAAATGTAGACAAATAAAATGTGATAATAATTACGATGTATAAAAGGCTGATGATAAAGTGAACATACTATAAAATTGTTGAGGTTAATGGCTAAGTAGCTAGCCAGAGTAGATGTAAGACTAAAATCTCAATGTCATATGCTAATCATGCCAAATTGCGAGTAACTACATATACAAAACATATAAAACACAGTCAAGAGGTCCTAGAAGCGTTACAACGCTTGGATCATTTCTGAGTCGAACAGAATAGAATCGTACTTATGCTGATATCCTAACTGTTCTTAGACAGCATAAAAGATAGACAATCACCGAATAAATGTATACAACGAAATGTGAATTTATCAAGTTCAATCAGATGATGAATTTAGCAAACTATGTAGGAGGTATAATCTTGGGACTGAGGTAATAGTTTGGATCTCGGAAGAACTTTATTATTGTCTCTGCTTTATCATCCGAAAGATCAGTGTTCGCCAATATGTAATCCTTTGATGCTTTTGCAATAGCTTCAATTGAGCCAACTCCCAGATAAAGCTGTACAGCGTAAAATGACAACAAATTAGAACATAATTAGGAGTATATGACAGAAAATCAATCCAATGTTGACCTATGTTGTAAGCAACGATTCTTCCATGCAGCAAGATAATACAAATCTGGACGATCTTATTACACCAAAACTATCACTTCTTGCGTATAAGAGGTTAAGCGTTTCCTTTTATTAACTATATTTTTAACCTCTGGGAGAAATAATACAGGTACTGAAGTCATAGACTTGGAGTAAAGAATCTTGTTACCACATTTGCATCATGACTATCAATGCCAGGAATGGATGTGAGCACTTTCAGATAAACGTCTGTTATTTGTACTGCTTTCTCCCTCTGCAGGAATTACACGGATGTACATGAAAACGCCAAAAAGTCTTCTTATGAACTTAGGAAATTAAGAATTAACCTCAATTTTCAGCTTTGTAACGCCATCTTGTTGTTTACACACTGCAAGAAGTACTCCAATCATAAAGATAAGTATGGAGTATAAGAATTTGGTTTAGCTCTAAAGGGAAGTATATGCTTACCCCCTCGAGCATGTGCAATCTTAACAATCTTCTCAAAGCCCATCTCTTGGTCAATTACCGGTATGAATGTTGGTTTTCCAAACTCCATACCATAACTTAAAAACATACAGCCATCAAGGTCGTTTCAAGATACTCGGCCAAACAAATTATACACTTGAGAATAAATTGGCACTCACTCGAAGTAAGAGTGTACGAATGAGTCATTTTTCTCTTTTGTAGGGAGTGTAACAATTACATACATATGTGCAAACTGCTCTTTCAGTTTTTGAACTCTGCAAGAAATATATAAACAATAGACATGAGTATGACTATAAACCAGAATGTTAGTTAGTTTGGCTGTATAGATAAATCAGACACCTGCTGTAGATTGATGGTTCGGTAACACAATCCCATTCAGTCACAAAAATGAAAGCCACCGAGACACCTCCACAGTTGAATATAAAATCCTACATGTCACCACTCTGTTAACTCAGAAACGTTGGAGCTGAACGAAAATTGAGCCGACTTACTGGAGCAATTTGAACAGTGTTCAAGCGGAAACAATTGGCACAAAGGAAACTAGAGACGAAATTGATGAAAGACAGATGTTGCCCATCCCTCCATGCACTATTCATCATACATACCCCATTACTACCTACATTCGATTTTAGACAGGACATAATCAGAAAAACGAAAACTAGATAGCAAACATTATACTTGTAACTCATCATTCAGCATCCTTTTTTACTAGCAGCGCCATTATAACAGTAAGAATGTTGTGACATAGTTTCGATACACTCAACATCAATCAATACCTATATGAGATAGCGAAAGATGGGTCCTAGGAACGAATTTCAACCAGATCAAGCAACTTCAATGTGATTAAACTTTAACATCATGTAATTATTGTAAATTCAATTTAATATAAACCTCATTTAACAATTCAATTAAAATTACATGAAGACGGTTCATCATAAACACCGCCTAGCCTCGATCAAAATTCAAAACACACGTGCGTTGTGCATACATACATCGTTTTCATTGCACAATTAACACACACAAAAAAGAAGCCATCAGCCTCCCCCCCCACCCCCCCCCCCCCCCCTGTAGCGAATTTGTATTGTTCACGGGTGTTCAACCAAAAAAATTCAGAAATGAAAATTTACAATACAATCTATTTGATTTACAGTTCATTATGCAAATTCAAAACATAAAAGAATTACTAGTAATTAATTTTGTTAAGATGCGAAAAAACCTGAAGTTGAAAATCGAGGGGATTCTCCGGCACCGAAATTGTCCATGCTCATTATTGTTACGTAACTGTGCAGTTTGCTTCAGCTCTTGGGAATTTTGCCGCCAAAATGTTTTCAAATTTGCTTAAATGGTATTGTGTGTGCACGAGTTGGTTTGTTAACGGGTTGTTTCCGGTATTGGCCGATTGGATTTTTCAACCTCCTAAGTCCTAACCGGAGACTTGAGCATAACGAGTTATCTAATCAATTTGTATTTCGAGTTAGTCCTATCATTACATGTATGCATTTTAGCATGTACGAATATATAAATGGGTCATAGTTGTGTATTAATATGAGAGTCAAATTAAATCGAACTGTTTGGTGCAGTTCGCTGAAAACCTCAGATGTCACGTTTGGTTCGATATTTACCAATGTACACCGAGCCACGAGTTGAATTAAGTTCTTTTTGCTTTCACCCTAGTGGAGTAAAAGACTCCTACAATCGCATCTAAACATATGTAGTAGAAAAACCGTATAGGTATAATATACAATCTTACCCTGCCTAAGTAGGCAAAGGGATCAAATCGCATAATATATAACGTACCCCTACAGTAACACGAATAATATTCCCAAATTGACCTACGAGTAAAGTGTTACTTTATAAAACATGTATACTCAAACAAGCGGAGAGTTTTAGTTGCTCCTAGAAGTCTAGGCCAACAAAGATATGTAAATCCCTTCATGAAAATATTAAAAAATTGTACTTTCAACCAAAATATGCAGCTCTTCATCACCCAAGTTATTCAATTAATAATACATTCGAATATTATGACAATCAGTCTTTTCTTTACATATTCAAATATACAAGCAATTCTGTAGCATTAGATCTGCTCAGCTCAAAGCCTTTACAATAATGAATTAGTAATCCTTCCACATTAGTTCCATCACTGACTTTGTGTTTCCAATATGCAAGTGCTGTCGCAAATCGGTGCACTCTTGAACTAGTTATGCACAGTCTATTGCAACCTTCACTTCATCCGATTTCTTGATTTGGAAAATACACAATGCTGCAATTAATAGCATACCCATCCGACGTAATGCTGCAAATACCAACTGTATATGGGTTTATGAAGTATATGTTTAGAAAACTGAAGTATTTCTTAACAGGTTCACACATAAATTACGGAGAATATCTCAAATTACAAAACGAATTGTCAAAATGGCAGTAAGGCGAGTGCCTATTGCATGGTATATAAGGATGCAATTACATAATTGAGTAACAGGTGTTTACAGTAAAACCTTCCGCATGATATTTATCCTAATGTAAGAAAATGTACCTGGCTCCTGCCCTCAAAAAGTTGATTCTAGAGGCTCCATAACCAATTGTGCCTCGTCTGTATCATCTTTTGCTTTCTTGTATGGCCTGAAAGATCGAAGAATCAATCTTGATAAGCGACTCAAGGGATCCTGCAAGCCTTCCATTTCGTAGTGTCCAAAACGCCAATCTCGCAGGGCATAAGGTCTCCATATTGGCTCATCAAGTCCTCCTGTTGCATTAAAAGAGAAGCTAGCTCAAAAGTTGAATGATAAAACGTTTTTAATCAACTAATGACTTCCCAGCATCAATTTTGAGATGATACATTGTGTTCTATGTAATGATTCTTATCAGTAGTTGTCTTGGTCTATCTAACAGATCATAAATTGCTTTCAGACAGCTACTTGCAACTCTTTCCGAACCTTTTGTGATTTGAAATAAATGGAAGGGGTTAAACATAAAATGTAGCATATAGTTATCAAACTTCTCAATCGTACGATCATGTAGGATGACAAGATTGCTCAAATCTAATTCTTCACAAAGATAATAATATTAATAAATAATAATCAGCAATTCCTCAGGAACTGAGAAGATAATGCACAACCATTTTTAAATTGTGTACCTGCATACATCAATCCCTGCTTGTTAACAGCTCGATAAAATGGTCTCGTTTTCTTTGCATTAGCAGCTTGTTGAAGTTCAGTCCACGCACGAGCCCTATCCTGCCGTGTGATTTCCCCCGAGGCCACCACCTATATTTTGCACGGTAGAACCTTAGTTTTGAGCCAAATTTCTAGACTGATAAGATACTATGGGAGGCGGAAGATATATGTTACTTTGGAAAACAAATTATATGAAGGACGTGGGTTCCTTGCAAAATTGTTAGCACGGTCAACTGCGACAAGACCAAACTTGGGACCATATCCATCAGCCCACTCCCAATTGTCAGAAATCGTCCAAAACAGATAACCAAGAACGCGCACACCCTTGATAAGAACAAATAGAATGCTAGATTAGTTTGTATAACAAAATAAGCAACCAAAAAAGAGATTTGACAGAGTTCAGAAGAGAAACCACCATCTTCATTGCAGCAAAAGTTGCTAAAAGATGTTCTAACATATATGGCCGCCTGATCAAATCTGTTTCATCTGCAACACCATTCTCAGCGATGATAAAAGGTATATTTAGATGATTGTATCGGTCATGGAACTGTATCAACAAACGATACAAGCCATCAGGATAGACCCCACGGCCAGATTCACTATACTCGTCATTCTCCACAAGCTTCAGCCCGGCCCCACAAACAACTTCCTGCTCAGGTACGAAACATTTCAGATTGGGTTGCTAAAAGATATTTCTTAAAGTAAGGATCATAAATCTAGTGTTGAAGCAAGGAACCTGCCCATAGTAATTGATCCCTATATAATCCATTTTGTCAGAAATGCTATCCATGAACGGAAAGAGTGTCAGAGAATTTGCAAAAGTAACAGCCGCAATATCAAAGAGGCCGTACGGTCGCATAAATGAGGCATGGTGTGCGACTCCAACCAATGTTGCTGGTACAGAGCTTCAATAGACAACAGTAATATAGTGTTCAATTAGGACAGAAATTATACAAAAAAAATACGTAATAAGAATACATTCATCATGTCATATATCTCTTCCTAGAGAGGGTTAAAAACTCAAACTTTGAGAATTATAGTTTGCGAGGTCATGAAATGTAAGCAAGCAAAAGATTTTTGAGTGATTAGGTTTTAAACACCATGAATCCTCTAATAGATGAAGGAAATGTTTAACCAAACAAATAAGAATTAACAGAAGGACATGGTTCTAGTCATCACAGGGGTAAGTCGAGAACCACTATTGATCATCTCCATTCTCCTTGAACAAAAAAGTAAAAGAAAATGTTTTTTACTGCTTGTTGAATAAGCATTAGTTGTAAGAAAAGATGAAGCATCCGATAACTTGAATAGTTATAACAGTACTTCAATCAAATCACAACAGAGAAAATGTTCGGAAGGATAATTCTCCACATTTATTCATGAACTGCTCAATAAACGCAATCATATGCATTTGGAAATCGTAGCTTCGACTATGTTTTAAGATGTTCGCGCCTACGTATTCTACTAAAGTAATTGCTAAGAGTAGGACATTATTGAATCTTGACCGTAAAAAGGATACGGCTATTGAGTATCTAAACATTTACAAAGAAGTCCATTCATGCATGAAGATCAAGGGGATATGTGGAAAACCTCTTCTCATGGATGTAATCGTAAGCTTTAGAATGTGCTATGGCAATCCAATGCATTGTCTGATTGAAGACTCCTGTTGGCAGTGCAGAAGTGGCAACCTCCAGCATGTCAGGATTTCCACCAGGCCAAGAACCAGCACAATATGTGAGCATACAAAACACGTGAGGTTCATTAAATGTCACCCAATAGTCTACAATATCGTACACACTATCCACAACAAGCCTGCAAACAGAGAAAACACATAAGAAAGTTGATGTTATAGATTTCTCCACGTTGGAACTTGTATATAGTACCTCTCAACCGCATTCAACAAATTATTAATATGGACTCGAAACCATTACAAGAAAGTAGATCTGATCCTAACCAAAACCATCTACGACCATCCTAATGTTCAAAGTATAACAGTATTGACATGTAAAATAATCATCCTACTAGGAGCAGTGACATAAGACTTCACAAATTGATAGGTCTAAACCTGAATGATGAATATTTGACCTGGTGAAATCCATGAAATAGTCAACGGTCTTTTCAAGCTTCCACCCCCCATATTCCCCAGCCCATGGAGGCAACGAATGATGGAAGAGTGTCAACATTACTTTCATACCATAAGAGCGAACCCTACTGATGATCCACTTATATCGTTCCAAGGCTGCGTAGTTAACCTAGAGCACAAATGAACGATGTCATATTCTTTAGTGCATATTTAGATGTATAAAGGCAAAACAACTAAACAAGATGAAGGTAGGATTATTTTAAAGACCATAGCTTGACTTACAGATTCTTTAAGCCCGTTCAATGGCTCTTGAGGCATGATTCTGGTCCAATCTACTCCCATCCGAAAGACTTGCACACCAGTATCTTTAGCCAATTTTAGTTCTTTGTCTGGATCAGACCAAAATCTCAACCGCTCCTTCCTGAAAATTGACAGATACTCAATTATTTGACATGGCTTATTCAAAACTTCCAACATGAAGACTCATGATAGCAAAAATTTAGTTATACTCCACAATTATAGGTAGTAGAAACTAGTTGTTGAGATTTTATTTTGTTGTTGCTTTCATCAGTCCACTAAAAAATGAATTATGGTGCTTGGAGGCAATTTGTTTTGGAAATGCTTTCATTTCGAAAGACAAAACAGAAAGGATATGGAATATCATAAAACAGATGATAACTGAGCACAAAACTAAAAATTTCAAAGACTAGATTAAACTCATCGGCTACCAGTGTCTAACCCCGGGTAACAAGAAAAAGTCAATTTTTAACGACTTATTGAACTAGTATAATGTATGTTAAGTGGTCATGTACTCATAGCCAATATGCATATTTTTAAGATATAGTAAAGATCCAGGAGTTACGGGTTTGGAACATTGTGCCAGGCAGCAACATTATGATGGCATTCTTCATGAGGTTCGGGTTCTTCAACTTCGACAAACTTTTTAAATCCCCTGATTTTTGCTTCCATAGCTAACTTGAGTGGCTTCATTCTCTTCATACTAAGTTGTCTTTCAGGCAACGAAGCTTGTTGAGATCCACCATCACCACTAGCAGCCCCTAGGAGCGCATCAGCAGGCTGAGGATCTATGTCTGACTCTGATTTCTCACAAGGAATTTCCTCTGCAAATTGAACCCAAGCATCATCAAGATTGTCTTCCACATGTGCAGGCGCGGTCGCCAACCCGAAAAAGAACCCATCTTCACCAACTGCCAAAAGAATAAAACTTCAAATTAAACCATTTCTAAACTAATTACTCTCTCAACAGCTCAACCTCATATTAGTATTGACTATACTAATGCAAACTCATAAGCTTTCGAGAACTATATACATATTCATTCAATACCTAATTTAACACTTCAAAATATTACTCAAACATTCATATCTTTTTTGATAAAACAAACACTACCTCCCTAGCAAAAATATCGCCTAGTTTGATTTTAATTTTCAAATTTAGCAAACTTTATATTCTAACCTTTTTTTTGGTGTAAACCAGTACCTCCACAATGGAGGCTGGGTCGATTACCACTAGTCCAAGGCCACAGGTTGACACAAATATTTTTCCATCCAAATTTAACGTTTATCTTGGTCGGGATCATTCTCTCAACAATTATACAACTTTTTCGAACTAAACTGCAACTTGATCCTATCTTCGTAAAAATAGACATTACAATCCAACAACAAGCACATTGAAAAAATACAATCTTCCACCAAATATTAAACAACATACGCAACAACATTAAAGTTCTAATTTAAAAACTCTACCATAATAATTCAAACTGGACAATCTTTTTGGGACAATCATAAAATTTTGAAGTTACCGTCGGAGGGATTAACGTTAAAAACAGCGAGAACATCCGCAGACTCATCAATAGGAGAATCAAAAGGCTTGAGATTCCTGTTACGGTAACGTGAAAAGGAGAACACATTGGCTGCAACTGTAACGGAAACCAAAGCTCCGGCGAGCTTCGTCGCCGTCAAAAGCAAGGGCATAAAGGTCATTTTAGTATTAAGGAAGTAATTAATGACTTATTTTAGTAGTCGATGCGTGTGTTTTGGTTTTCATTTTTGTATTATTAGTACTATTAAATTAAAAATTCGAAGGTTTAAGGTTGTAGAGTAGTATCTATGTAATGAAGCTGAAGGTAGTTTATCGTTTGGAAGCCAACTGTTTTGTGCGGATGTGGTGTACTTTTGACACGTGTATGGTAATTAGTATTTGCTTGATAAGGTAAGAAAGTTGGAGTGTATTGTAGCTTCTTCCTCCTTCGATTGTCACATTTTTATTATGGACATATCTTACTAGTGCTGGATATTTGTACGTGAATGTGAGGGATTATGTCCGGACACGGATTAAGTGATAAAGAGTTTAGGATGAGTGCCGTTACTTTTGCTTCTTCTGCAGCGTGTGGGTTCAAATTTTTTATGACATCTCGAAAGTGGTTAACGAACAACCTCATGTCCCATAATCATTTGATGCCCATCCCACGATTTAACTTCTCACGACTTGCTAGGACAACGGAGCGTTAGGACATTTAAAATTGGAATCAACCTTTTTATTTATAAAAATTGATAGATTAAAATGTAATAAAAATTGATAGATTAAAATGTGATTACTAATATTTAGAGGATAAGAACTAGAGACATGCTTACATTTCATCTAAACTAGTAAATGAATATACGTTTAATATTATTTCATATATATTTATAAGTATAAATGATTTTTGACATTATACATGTTTGAAAAAAAATGCCAGTTAAATTATTTATGTCTCAGACTTATCAAGTTGATCATTAATGTTTAAAAAGTGTCTCATGCGAGTCATTTCGTCAGTTTTTTTAAGGGTATTACCATTCAAACACATTTTTCTTCCTCTCATAACCTCCCAACTTAAAGAGTTTTTCGAATAGCCTAGTGGAAAAGGCTTTTGCTAGTGACCAGAAGGTCTTATATTCCAAAAAGAAAAAAAGATCCCAATTTAACTCTTATTCACCCTAATTCAAGTCCAATTAAAACATTTTATTTTAATTCACCCCTAATTGAAGAAAGAGATGGGTTAAAAATTCAGCCCGATTTCATTAACTCCCAAATCACATCATTATATAGGTAAATAACTTTTTTAATTTTATTTCATCTCATTTAAGCTCATTTTAATTAAATGGTATCCAAACAAATTTTTTTTTTTTTTTGATAATTAGCGATGAATTGTGACTACAATGATATTACAAACATGAATACAGAAATTGCTAACTAATAGAAAGTTAGAGTATAATATGAGACAAATATGTCTCCAACAAGGTTCGAACCCATGACCTCTTACATGAAAGGTTGGGCCGGATGCCACTAGGCTATTGAGCCATCGGCTATATCCAAACAAATTTTTAATGTGTTAACCCAGATTCAGATTAATTAACTTCAATTAAGTTAATTTTGAAGTTTTAGCCTTACCAAAATTCACCATTATCCATACGGACTATAACAACTGTAGGTTGAAATTTAAAGACTAATATGAAGTGGTGTGGATATAATTCCACTGCAGAACTTTTCAAGACACTAAATTGTAACCGTTTTATATTTACCAAACGCACATAGGTGCGGTGGTAATACATCTCAAATGACGATTTTATATTTTCACTAATTTGACTTAAGTGCAATACGAATTGGAAGTAAGGTAAGTGGGGTTGGGTAAGTGATCTATTGATATTTCTATGCGCTTAATTATTTATGTTTTAAGTACACCTCATAAAATAATGAGCACGTAAAATCTTCATTTACCTGGCATTATATTCTTAACGAACCATACGTCCGGTTTCAAAAACCCACCTCTCACAATACAAACAAAAGCACGAAATACGCATTTCATATACACAATTACCTTATGAGGCATATGGTGGGAAAAGATAAATTCAAAAGTGTGACACCGACACTAATAACCTTTACGCGCCCCCTTACTCTGAAGCAAACGGAAAAGTAGATCTTGAGATATGCCTTATGCCTACTTCGCACTCTAGTTCTTTAGCAATTGAGTTATTTGCAGAGGCGGCAAAGATAACTTCAAAAATTATTGTGTTGGAAATATGGGCACTCGAAATAGGAAAGAGGTAACACTATACACACCAGAACAGTATTGATTATAGGAATGATATTACAATTTTACTCCCAATTAACTTTCTCAATTAGTACATTTTCAAATAATGAAGGGTAAAATAGTATTTTCACACGTAAGATTCACTATTCTCGTCTGTGTATAACAGATCAGTGGAAATAGGTTGGAACACCCGAAGCACTAGCAGACCCTTCGGCCTTCATCGTGTGTATTCAAGCAGCAACACCCCCCCCCCCACCCCCACCCCTTGTCCAGTATAAGCTCAATCCATTGCATACTATTGTGAATTAAGCCAAAAAACATGAATGCATCCTCTGAAAACAACCAAACAGACGCGTCTAATGAAGAAGAGACACATAGTACATCAACATCATTCTTTGACATCTATGGTCCCGAGGTAACCTCCATCCCCCTTTCTACTGTATATCTTTTATTTTATTTATGTTCTTGTCATTATTATTAAAATTTTAAGGTTTTATTTTCATTCTTCTTTAGTCATGCATGTTGTATATGCTTTGTTTATTTATTTAATTGGTTGGTTATTGTTAAAGTTTTGATTTTTCACTTTGATTCTGCTACAAGTTTCAATATTTATTCTAGGATAGGTTATTAAAAATGATTTAGTATATGGGGTTTTAAGGTTTTGGTCCAATGTTAATTGGTTGTGTAATTAGTATTTTGAAGCTTAAGTTGATTGAGTGTCTGTGTGGAGTAAACAAGATTACAACTTTAACAATAATGGATCAAGAAAATAAATAGAACATAACCCATTTTATTTCACTCTTAAGTGTTTGAGCTCAATTGTGATTATATATATGTATGTTTGATGATGTTGTATTCATATGGACGACACCACTTAGTGGGATAAGGCTTAGTTTGATTTGGTTTATATGTATGTTTGGTGGGTTGTTCTCAGTTTTGTAATTGAATTTGAATGCTGACAGACTAAGGTTTTGGATGTAGGCAAGGGCCGAGGTTGTTTTCAAGGAACCAGACGCCAATGCCTCGCTGAGTTTGCAAGTAAGTTTGTTAGTGTCTAGAGTTTATTAATTTGTGTAGAAGGAGTGCCTTTGTTCATATATTGAGTTTGATTTCATTTGATGATTCAGGATGTTCAAGGACTTGTGACTTGGGTGCTGGCTGATGGATTCATGCCATCCTGGGTTTTTATTAAAGTAAATAACTACATCTTTATTGTTGTTCAGAAACTTATAATTCTTTTTCATTGTTGAGTTTTCCTCCTGTAAACAAAAGAAGCTATATTCGAAACATTAAATGTTTAGTGAACTAAGATGAGTAGTTTAAGTAGTCAAAGGCATTAACTCTGTAAATCTGTAATGAGTACATTGGGTCTTCAAGGACAAAATACGTCAAAGCTTGTATTTTTGTCATTCAACTCAAACATGATATGAGTTACCACATTTGCTAGAAGAAGTGGAGCTAGAACATTTGCATATTTTACTGCTGATACGACTCTTCTGGTTTGCAGAATAAACCTCTAATTCCTAAGGTAGCAATGGTATATGTCCCTGGCCTTGATGCGGCTCTATATTTATCACACACTAAGTTACTTAGAGGTTTTAAAGAGTTCTGTGGCATCCCAAGGCCTGTTTTAGCTCTCAGGTTGGTAGTCAACGAACTTTATGGTGACAAATAATATGGAAAACCGCTGACTTCTCAAATTCTTTCAATGATCCTCATTCTCATTATGTTCTACTTTAGCTGCATATCAGATGGCATCCAGACTATTGACACACTTCTCACTTGTAAAGTGAAAAGGAAAAGAGACACAACCGAATCAATTTCCAAGAAAGTTCCTCGTGCTTCTGAAGAAGGTTTTACTCTATCCTAAAGGAGCTGTTTCTGTGTAAAGATGTGCTTGAATTCAACAATTTTTTTTTTGTTTCCTTTCATTTTTGAAACTTGCGAAAATGTTAGTATGGTTATCTTATTTACTGTACTTAATTCATAGTACTTCGTATCTCTTTTCTATCTAAACTAATACCAAAGTCGCACGAGCCTTGAGAAAGTTGTGTATGTTTCCTGCATTCTGGAAAGTTGTGAACGTTGTACAGGTCCACAATTTGTGTAATGTGTTTCATCTTTAGCTGATATAAGAACCCAAGAGTCTTATCACTAAACAAGGTTGTATATGCTTTATGTTATGTTTCAATTGCCAAAACCGCTAAAAGAATATCATTATATTTTCGAAGGGAAAAAATAGCTAGATCAGAATTAAAGGGCCTTTTTAGCAAATAGTGGAGTATGGTCTGCTTAAATTTTGGGCCACTACTCCCAATCTAGAATCAAATGGAGAATTGAGTAGACTTAAATTCAAAATTCAGGACTTCAAATCTCTGAGTGGCCACACTTTACTCCCTAAAATCTTAGGTCAATTATATTTGTCATTTTTGTTGTTGTGCAGCAACATGCACGCCGGACCCAAAAGATTCAAGTCATGAAGATCCTTTGCATGACATACCCTTCCCAGTTACTTATTATACATTGTCGGCCAGGGAACTGGAAGAAAATGGATACATACTTAGTCGATCAGGTAACTATTGTAACAAAAGAATACTCTGTCTTTATATGTAACTAAAAGAGTTATGCCTCTTAGGTTGCTATAACAGCTCTTACCTTTACTGAATTGAATTATTATCGATATATAGAAGATTCCTTACAAATACAAGTGGCACAACTGCAGATTTTCTTTCAACTCTTCCTGCTCCTTCAGGAGAGAAACCTTTATACGAGATATTGGCACTTGATTGTGAAATGGTAAGCATTATAATGTAAGATTCAGCTTAGATGTTGGAACACGGGGGAACTATTTCATTGTACTCTTTTCTCATGTCGATGCATATCTTAGAAAATCTTTAACATTGACAAAAGCGCTGATACTGGTTCTGATATGATCTTCCTTTTGCACTGCTAGTGTATAACGAGCGAGGGGTTTGAACTTACAAGAGTAACACTTGTGGATATTAAAGGACAGGTACAAATCATTGCTTCTATATCTAGGGATCTTCTTTATACCAAAATGTTGTGTAATTGTGTTTGACTTGATTCCTTCTGATCCTCTATAGAGCTCCATTAGTGAAAATTTCATATTACTCGTTTGATATGAAAGTTGTGGGTGTGGACTACTTGACTGCTTATGTGATCTATACAATTATACATCATTTTGAAGATATGTACTATTTTGTTTTAGACTTGCTTCATCCAATTGTTTCATGGATAGAGTTATACCAATTTACTCCATTGCGATTACCACAAACATTAATAATGGTGTCAAAACTGCTTCATATCAATATTGATCAATGCGCTGACCTTCTGTATTAGACGTATTTACTCATTGATATGGCATGTTCTGGGGGAGAAAATTTATTCCACTTAATCCTTTGATATGCTATCTTTATTAAACATCTCTGTATGTTCCCTTACCCCTCCCCTCCTCCATTTCTTAAACTTTGCCAGCAATCTTTATTAGCTTTTGGTGATGTTTATAAACAGAACTTTCTCCTTGCAATATTCACCCTTTTGATATGTTTGGATAATATTATGGGCTTCTTAGTAAGGCTTGAATTAATTGTACAGGTGATATTGGATAAATTGGTCAAACCTACGAATGCAATCACAGATTACAATACAAGGTAATTTTTGTTGTCATCCATGTGTGAAGGCATGAGTAGGTATCAAGGTAGAGCTTAGGAGTGATATTGTAGCCATAAGGATTCAATGTCGACCACATTATCGTTATCACCTCATGAAAGATTGATATTCTCAGATTGCCAGGAGCAAACCCTAATGATCCTGTCTTTAGAAGAGATGGGGCAGTATCACAATTTTCTAGTGTCTTGACTTCTCTACTTTTCAGGTATAGCGGGATCACTCCTGTGATGATGGATGGAGTTACAACAACTCTTAAAGACATACAGGTGCATTGTCCTTATTCTCCAACCTTTACAGTAGTGCTACGCTCCATTGTCTTCATAATCTCAGACCTTGACCTCATGCCATTATCCGTGCAGGACGATTTTTTAAAAATTGTTCACAAGGAGACGATACTTGTGGGACACTCATTGGAGAATGATCTACTAGCTCTCAAGATATGCCATGAGTTGGTGATTGATACAGCCGTTCTTTACAAGCACCCAAAAGGCCGTTCCTATAAAACTGCATTGCGTGTTTTGACAAGAAAGTTTCTGTTCAGAGAGATACAGGACTCAGAGAATGGGCATGATAGCGCTGAAGATGCGAGAGCGGCATTGGAGTTAGCACTTCTAAAAATTCGGCACGGCAAGTATTCTTCACCTAAAAATTTCATGGGGATACGAATTTAAGATCTTGGGCACATGCTAAATGAATTATTGTTCTTCATCCGATATTGGATTTTTGACGTACTTCGCGCTAGACTTTAAAAGAAAAGGGAAAATGTGCAAAGCAGTTTTTACATTCTCTAAAAATTCTACTGTTTTATACTAGACACGTTACAGTTTTGCAAGTTTTGTATTAGTTTCAGTATTTGTTACTGCTCCACGATACTTTACTCCCATAGTAACATTCGCTATGCTCTGTATCAGAACAGGTTCTGTATATGCACTGCGTATTTTCACAAATCTTTCCTCAACATCTAAGACCTGAAGCTTTCCTTCTAGCATTGCTGAAGCTACAAACAGCCTCAAAATTCAACTGCTTAATTTGTAGCTATATATAAACTGAATATGTTGTTTAATGGCCTACATTTGGTATGTTTATAAATACAGGACCAGATTTTGGTACTCCCCCATCTTTCGCTCGGAAAAAGCTTCTCTCACTTTTGAGCGACTCCGGGAAAGCATCTTCTGTAGTTGATGATATTGCCATAGTAAAGCGGTATGCTTCAGAGTCATCCAATGCAATACCAGTATCTTCTGATGAGGAAGCCCTTTTGAAAGCCATGAAGGAGGTAATTAGTTTATCTCATATCTATTCTGAATGTGGCGGCTTGGAGATACGAATCCCCATTTTTGTTATCCACTTATCTTTTACATTTGTTGTCACTGTTGTCACTGTAGGTAAAAAATGAGAAGGTGCATTTTGTTTGGAGCCAATTCTCAGAGCTATATTCTTATCTTGAAAAACAAGCGAAGGATGAAGAGAAGTTGAATGCAAAGCTCGCTGAGATGATATCTTTGCTAACATGTAGCAGTAACAAGTCTACTGGTACGAAAAGTATTAGATGCAAAATAACTTCTGAATTGAAAGATATACTTGGTCGCATGAATGGAAAAATCAGACGCCTCCACTCCAGCCTACCTCCGAATGCTATGCTCATTATATGCACCGGTCATGGCGACACTGCAATTGTCCAGAGGTATATTTGTCACACTAAAGTTGGCACACATGCATTCTTTTCTTTGTTATTTCATTGCAGTGGTGGATTTATGTGTGCAAGGTACCAACGTAAACTGTTTTATCCCTCCCTCTTATCACTTACCCTTTAAACAGCGGAGCAAATTTTTTTTATGTAGAGCGTTGGCTCTTAATTGGTTAAGTCTTACGTTTACTTGTGTAATATTTTTGTTCAAAGCAAGTATGCCTGCTAGTTGAACTGTATTGTATAACCTGCTGTAATTCTCATATACTGTTTGCCAAAATATAAATGATTTGTATGCTGCTTTCACTGTCCTCTCGTGATGATCGTTGAACTGTGTTCAGTAACCTACTGTATTTCTCGTACACTGTTTGCTAAAATGTATGCGCTGCTTTTTACTGTCTACACCGGCTGCTCAATGATTATGTAAAATGTTTTAATTTACTCATTCCTCGTTGCTTGTTTGCCACTACAGGTTGAGGAATATGCTCTCCGAGAGGACTGAAACTGCTTTGTCCCGTGATAAAATTGTCAAGGTCTTAGAAGAGCTACAGTCTCAAGCTGAAGTGGGTTTGTGTTTCGTAGGGATTAAAAAATGACCACTTCTTTGTTAACCTTCTTCCCTTTTTGAAGTGATTTCTGGGAGCTGGCTATCGAGTTAGTCGAACTGTTGCATTATACTAGGTAGGTTTTAGACATCGAGCCAGCAAGCAATCAGAGGCCATATCGATTGTAGAACAGTAGTATGCCTGACAAATGTAATTGCATTTAAGTAAAATTCTGAGAAATAGATGTCGATCTTCTTTAAACAGTGTTATATCTATTAGATAAAACTTCACTAATGTTTATGACGAGATCTACCACCGCTTGTTTAAGGATGGTTTCCAATGAACTCAGAAAATTTTGTGAAACAAAAATTCATCATCTCCTAGGTATTTGTACACACAATATCATATTTTGTGTTATTTTTTCAGCTACAAAGAATGCCAATGGTAACCAATATGCGACCAAGAAAAACGAGATTAACAAGAACCCAAATGATTCTAATTAGCACTCAACTAAAGCTAAAGTGGATGGCTAACTATCATGATGCACGTACTGGGAGAGGATACGCCCGGTTGACATTATGTGTAGGGCGAAGTGGAGAATGTGTCGGGCGAAGTGGAGAAGGAGCCACATCTTGTCTCTGATAGACTGGAGAAGGCAAAACATTCTGTCGCGAGTGTAGTGGAGAGCGAGCCACATTCTGTTGCGGGTGCAGTGGTAATCGATGGTGCAGAGGTTGGTGACCATGCCTGTTAGGCGAAGTGTGATATGTGGAATGGATCCGCGACTCTCTATGCTTCTCATTGGCCGACTCTGCCCGCTCAAGGGTCTCCAACACATCCTTCATCGGGGGTCTCATTCTAGGTTCATTTTCAAGGCATGTTAAAGCCAGTTGTGCTATTTGAAATGCAGATTTAGAAGGGTATCTTCCACCAAGCCGCGTATCCATTATTCTCTTCAATCTTCGCCTGTCAGACAAATGAGGATGGATCCAGTCTACCAGATTATGTTGCTCACTAGAGCGATTTGGATCCAATGCCCGCAGACCTGTAAGCATTTCTACCATAACAACACCAAAAGCGTAGACATCGCTCTTAACATATAGATGTCCTGTTACATATGGAGAATCATGTTATTAATAATCTATAGCTCCAGATGACCAAAACAGCAATCTGATAGTAGATAATAACTCGATAATGCAATAGAGATACCACGTACCTGTTGCAACATACTCCGGGGCTGCATAACCGCTTGTTCCCATGACTCGGGTTGTGACATGTGATCTACTCTCTGTAGGCCCCAACTTCGCCAAACCAAAGTCTGATATTTTTGCATTGTATGACTGAAATAACATCAAAACTTATCAGATTCAGTGCGTTGGAAATCATGAGGAAAATACTAAGTAAATTAGAGCAAATTCTGTATGCCAATCTTATGACATCATGCTTTTTGCTTCCCTTCAAATTCAGTCTATAATATCATTTTCTGTGAAACTTACCCCGTCTAGCAATATGTTCGATGCCTTGAAGTCTCTGTAGATTACTTGTCGCTCTAATGAGTGCAAGAACCCGAGGCCTCTTGCTGCACCAATTAAGATCTTAAGCCTTGTTTCCCATACAAGTGGCTGGGCAGTAGAGCCCCCTTTCATCAACCAAAAATCGAGTACAGAGGTAAGCATTCTAGATAGCATAGACTAACAAATCTTGATCAAATCAATCAAATGTAGGTCTTACTTCCAAATAAGTGGTTCTCTAAGCTGCCTTTCTGCATAAATTCATACACAAGGAGCAACTCCTTATCTTCCAAGCAGTACCCGAGGAGCTTTACAAGGTTCGAATGAGAAAGATTTCCTAGAAAATTTACCTCAGACTGCAAGAGAAACACTTATCAAATGATGATACAACAACACAACATATCACTAGAAAGGAGAATTAGTACTATTAGCAAAACACCAATCTACGTCGTATATTTAATAAATAAACTTCTTTCGTTCTTTCATTCAAATATAATGATGTTTCACCCCCCCCCCCCCCTCTAAAAACTTCATATTTCCTTCATTTATTTAAGATTAGTTGTTTCTCCACCCGTACATAAAATTTCTGGTAGTCACATTTGTATTATTGTATACCTGCCATTCTTCAAATCCTTGAAGACTTTCATAATTGAGTTTCTTGACAGCAATTACAGAACCACTCCCGCTCTTGGACGACCCCTTCTCATCAAGCCATCCCTTAAATACTTTCCCAAACCCGCCTTCTCCGAGCACAGTATCATTTCTAAAATTCTTGGTAGCGGCCCTGAGTTCCGCGTAAGAGAATACTCTCAAGCTGGATTGAAATACATTCTGTCCATTTGGAGAAGCTCCATTACTTGCTCCATTTGTAGTTGAAAATAGGCTGTTCTTGGATATATTGCTACTATTTGAAGTTGTTGTATTGTTGGTTATTTGAGATAATAAACCTTTTGCAAATACATTATATGAGCTTTTGTCAATTGACATACAAATAATCAAATTGATATGTATAAACCTTGAAACATACATAACCAAACAGAGAGACCATTTTGCAAGAAATATTAAAACATGCAAAGAAAAAATATTACATACATTACAACGTTGGCATGATGTCTTTATTTATACTCCGTTCTTTATATTTACCTTCCATGACTCGAACTCATAACCTTGACGTCTATGTAACATAAATATTCTTTTGTACATGAAATCAAATAACATACAAGCCAAGAAAGCACAAAGAAAGGAAAAACAACTAAACATTACTAGCATGATGCTTTATGTAACAAGCAAAACAATTATCAAAAATCATAAATAGAAAAAGGACATAATATTTAACTTAATAATAATAATGGTCAATTAAAAAACTTACCAGAACTAAAATTATTGGCAGTAGTACTAGGAGTTTGATTAACTGTTGCTGGAGAACTAAAGCAACCTCCCATTGTATTTTTCTTCTCTTGAGTCTTTTTGTTAAGCTGTTTTCTTGAGAGTTTTATTCATCTTCTTCTTGTTTGTCAACAAAGATGTCCTCTGTTCTATGGACCTAAAAATACAGAAGGTCCCAGTTGACTAAAACTATAAAATAGTCATAATATGGAACGTGAAGTGGAGTGTAATGTTTGTTAATAATTGTTCCATTATTTATAGATTATAGTGGTCACAAATCATGGCAATCCCACTTCTTTCTTAGGATATTACTAAGAATGTTACAAATGTGTGAAACCGTGAGGGCAACCGTCCAAATGTACTAATGTCCTCGATTACTTGAATGAGGTAAATTACGAGATATTTTACGTTTTAGCTGATCAGGAATTGAAACTTCTATTTTAACCAATTTAACACAAAGTTAGTTCCTTATGAGAGTCGTATTCACACTGTGTAAAAGGCGAAACTACTGACACTTATTAATACTTTAGTTCTTTATCAGTTAAGCTATACTCCTATGATACTATGATAGTACTCCCTCCATCCCTAATTGATGGGGGTGTTTTCCTTTTTTAGAAATCCCATAATTGATTCTCTTTTTGACTAATTGTGAGAGAGTTGAGTGGAGGGAAAATTATTTGTAAGAGACAAATTCAAATTTTTCTTAAATTTTGTGCAAAGTCAAACGTCCCTATCAAATAGGGATGGAGGGAGTATATATTATTAAAGAATGCCCACTATTCGGACGGTGGATGATATGTTGGCTATATATGAATTGATCGGAGGACCGGAGATGTATATTATTTCTAATATACTACTAGTAACTTATACGTGATAATTTGTTATCGTTCTTTATTAAATTTTATGTTTAATATTAAGATCAAGTTTATAACTATTTTTCAAAAAATATTTTATTGGGTCGTACTACGTGATAATTTATTGCTGTGAATTAAAATTGTTGAAAATGTACTAAGAAAGTAATATACCAATGGGCAATGGCTAGTCCTCACGAAGATACTTAAAAATTTCCATGTGATTATCAATTGTCAAATACTATCCTCAACATTTTGAATTATTCAATATTGTTTCTGGTCAACTCTAAATAATAAAATATATATAGGGACACGGTCACCCGTCCTATACGTAAATAATGTGAGCAGTCACATACTCACATTATCGTTAATTGGCATAAATTGACTATTCAAAAAATTGACACATAAAAGCTTTTGAGAAACAGAGATTTCTTAGGAAGAAAACAGCTAGTACTGTTATACAACTAGTGATTTACTAATTCCAAAGTCTTCCAAGTTGCATTAATTTAGTGAAAATTTGTATTAAGGGTAGAAGATGACGAAAAGATCTTTTTGACCGAATATGATGAATAAGTAAATATATGGATGTTTTGAGGTGACATGTCAAGTGGTAAAAAGTTTGAGGTGAGTAATATTATGTTTCGTTTTTCTGTAGTGCGTGGATTTGAGTTTTCTATAAGGTAAATTTGTTGTGTAAATGGTTAACAGGTAACCTCAAATCTCCTGACCATCTAATACATATCCCGCGATTTACCTCCTCGCAACTCTCCAGGACAGGGGATGACAAGGTTATTAAGATTGTGGTTTAACCTTATTTTGTTAATTTATGGATGTTATGAAAAGCTAAGTTATACAATCAATATGAAAATATATTTCATTAAAAGATGAAACTGATATCCTACTATATTCATGTGTTAATGTCTTAAAGTACACGAAAGGAGATAGAACAATCCAATCCACGTTACATAAAGAATTGAAATGACATATAATTAACAATCTAATTCTTTACCCAAAAATGAATGTGCAAAAATAACCCAACCAAGCCCAACCGGACATAACCTGAAAATGGGGTCAATTGGGGTAATGGGTTGAGCAATTTCTGATCCAACCCAATAATTGGTCTCTCACAATCAAGTCCAGTTATCCGGATCAGATGACATCACTGCCCACAGGCCACAACTCATGACTAGTACAAACGTCGTCGTAAACTCGTAATCTGGATCTCCAAATTTATTTTGTTAGATAAACCTTAACTAAAACAGCACATGTTAATACATTCAGCGCCCTGAATTAATTGCCACCACCACTACTTACGGCGACACGTAAACTCAATTTGAGGTAATTTTCAGAAAATTAAGACCTAGTTTAACCCAAAAAGTTGTCCAATTTTGAATTTTGATAGTTGACTTTTTATACTGAATTCAAAATTTCTGTGGGAAAAAATTAATTGGTTAACCACTAAATCCAATACTTAAAAATCTCTTAGGAATGGAGGAACATGATATTTGATGAAGATGTATATAAAAGATAGGATTCTTTAATCTACTTTACCATTAATATGATAAGTTTGATCCAAATGGAAGCTATGTGTATCAATTGGACCGTAAAGTTGGTTAATGTGATAATTGATAATCAAGTTAGACTATTTTTAGGGATGGAGAGAGTATATGACAGTGATGTTTGTAAAGAAATGTATAAACAATAGTATGTTAAAACTACTTTACTATTAACATGATATTTTGATTGAAATCGAAGTTATATGTCAATCTAAGGCAGTAAAGTTCATTAATTTTGATCATTGAGGACCACACTATACGATCTTTTTGAGATGGCGGGAGTTGTTGATTTTGCTATTGTTTTATAGGTCAAGTATCAAGAAGAAAAAGCAGAATGGCTAGTATAATGGCTGGAATGCCATTGCTTAGGATGAGAGTGGCCCCGGAAATGGCTACTCCAATGTTCTTCCGTTTGTATGCAGTTGATAGGTTTTGTTTTAAGTGCAATAATTGTAGCAATAGTAAGTGTAGTTTCATAAGACGAAGAATTACTGGGAGAAGCTATTCGACAAGTGTGGTGGCAGCATCTTTAGAAACTCCGGAAGTTCGAGTACGTTTTGCTCCATCGCCAACTGGTAATCTACATGTAGGCGGTGCCAGGACGGCATTATTCAATTACTTATTTGCTAGGTCTAGAGGTGGAAAGTTTGTTCTTCGAATTGAGGACACTGACTTGGAGAGATCTACTAAGGAATCAGAGGAAGCTGTGCTTAAGGATCTCTCGTGGCTTGGCCTTACTTGGGATGAAGGGCCCGACGTCGGTGGAGATTATGGTCCCTATCGCCAATCAGAAAGGAATGCTCTGTACAAGCAATTTGCAGAAAAGCTCCTTCAATCTGGTCATGTCTATCGTTGCTTTTGTTCTAACCAAGTATACTGCGGTTTCCTATTTGTTTTCACTTATTGTGTTTACCTGATGTAATAGTATCACATATGCTGAAGTTCCATTTATTTATGTGCTACTATCATAGTCTATAAGACACTAATATACCACATTCTGAAGGAATTAGAGGAAATGAAGGAGATTGCAAAGCTAAAGCAGCTGCCTCCGGTGTATACTGGAAAGTGGGCAACTGCTAATGAGGAAGAAGTGCAAGAGGAGCTGTCAAAAGGGACTCCTTACACCTATCGTTTCCGGGTGCCAAAAGATGGGTGTTTGAAGATCAATGATCTCATTAGAGGCGAGGTTAGTGGTGATTGATTCTTGAACTTCCACTATCTGGGGTCTTTACCGAATCCCTCTACATTGCTTTCGAAGATGAATCATGTAAGAGCAGTCATGCACAGATTCACATTTCTGCTCTAGAACTTGGAAGTATAGAGTATTTTAGCTTTGCACATCATTGTTGGTCATACTTTTTCTTGATCATCTTTTCTCTTTATTGTTTCTGGTCAATGTTTTCTTGATCATCTCTTATGGTGATAAATTTTCCTAAAAAGTGAAAAGTGGAAAGATCCTTAAGAGCTTAGAAATATATCTATGCTTTTTTACCACATCAGTTGGGATATGTATTATTTTAGTTTTTCCTGGAACTTTAGATCTAAGCATCTAGTTGATCACAATAATACAAATATGCAGGCAGGAATAAATGTTCACACAATGAACACCCTTACTATTTTCCATCCCCTTTTGCTAATTTTATTTGATAGTATTGTGAAGGTTACTTGGAACCTGGACACACTTGGTGATTTCGTGATCATGAGAAGTAACGGTCAGCCTGTTTACAATTTCTGCGTCACTGTTGATGATGCTACGATGGCTATTTCACATGTGATAAGGTTAACTACAGTCATGAACATTCATAACATGTTTGGGGTACAGTTATGTTTCTATGAAGGTCTGTGGTTATAGGTTCTAAACAATGTCTATACTTTCAGAGCCGAAGAACATTTACCAAATACTCTGAGACAAGCATTAATTTATAAGGTAATTTTTGGTGATTGAATGTAGGAGTATGTTTCTTTTCTAATTTGGGGATTCACCGATTAGTTTATGTTTGTGAATACTAAATTAGAGAAGCTGTGTTGTATTAACAGGCTCTTGAGTTTCCAATGCCTTGCTTTGCACATGTATCTTTGATTCTTGCACCAGACAGGAGTAAACTCTCAAAGAGGCATGGTGCAACTTCAGTGGGACAGGTAACATTTTTTGCTGTTATATGTTCTGGAAATCCTTGATTTCCACTCATTCTATGTTCTCTTCCCTGTAAACGACTTTAATATTATACGAGAAAATATATGATGGACCTTTACTATGTGAATAAATAAAAGCTTTCGATGCAATAAAGAATTTTATATCCATCTGTGAATGCCTATCTCAGTTATATATTGATCCTTCTACATGCAGTTCAGAGAGATGGGATACCTACCTCAAGCAATGGTTAATTATCTTTCCCTCTTGGGTTGGGGTGATGGTACAGAAAATGAATTTTTCACTCTCCAGCAGCTTGGTAAGTTGATGCTAAGTCTATTACTGATTATAGTTGTGAAATGGACAATCCTTTACTGAATACTAACATATGTGGTGGTCTCCTTATTTTGTGAAAATTAACAGTTGAGAAGTTCACAATCGAGCGGGTTAACAAAAGCGGTGCTATATTTGATTCCACAAAATTAAGGTTTGATTGATCTATGCTGTTTTTTATTTTGGTGTTTGTTAAGCTTCTGGTTGCTCATAAGTAAACACATTCCACCGTTGTAACTTAGCATTGACAAAAGATGATCAAAGTTACAGGTCTAAGCTCTTATAATTGCATGCTTAGTAAGCATCAAATTGCTAATTATGCTCTTTTAGAATTTGCTGAAATGCTTTAATTTTTTTTCCACCTGTCCAAAGAAACGTATTTTCACTTCCTTTTGAGTTTGTGTGGGATACATTATCTGTTGCATTGTTTTGGTATCTTATACACTTTTTGATGTGATATTATCACTTGAAGGTGGATGAATGGCCAACATCTGAAATCCCTTCCGCAGGAAGAGCTAAATAGACTTTTAGGTGGCTGTTGGCAGAATGCTGGGATTCTTAAAGAATCCGAAGGGATCTTTGTAGAGGTAAAGTTTCGTTTCTTCTATCTATAGTTACAACTAGTGGTTATGTTCCACTTAATGCATAATTAAATTGCAATCCCTCCGTTTTTTTAGTTGTTGTTTGTAGCCTAAATTTTTTTTTTCAAAATACTTGTCACTCTAAGATAGAAATCGCTCTTTGCAATTGAAGAAGAATAGTCATCCCTTTCATCAGCTCTTGCTTTTTGGGGAATAAGCTGGTATTTCATCCCTGGCTATTGGATACCCTACCCAGCGTTTTGTACTGTTACATTTTTCTCAATGTACTCTCTTACAATGATATAGTTTCAATCAATTGTCATTCTACAGTTCACCAATGATAAAGTTTCAATTAATTGTCATTTCACACTTTTGATGTACACAGAACTATATGTGTGATTATTTGTGCAATTGTTTCACTTAAGATTAGAGTCACTCCAAGTAAATAGAACGTAAATGATCTTTATGTCAAAACTACGTGACACTTAAAAGTTCTGGTCTTTGCCCTTATAAGTAATTGCCTGCTACGTGAGAATAAATTTCTTACAACAGAAGGTAGTTGGATCTTTTTATATTTTATGTTTGATAAGGAATGTTGCAACTGTGATGTTCATCTTCATACATGTTTTACCTGGGCATTATCGTTCAGTATTGCCTGCTTTAATTCCTTATTGTTTATGTGGGTATGCCATCTTCAGAATATGGTGTAAAAATATCTAGTATTATAGCATGAGCGGAAGTTGGACTCCAAAAGGCATTTAAGTTGTGAATATTTAGCTCATCAATCTGCCGATCTGTAATTAAAACAATAATGATGGGAATCGGCTCCCTTTTGCCTAATAGGACACCATATTGCTGAATGAAGCCTCAGTTGTTACTCTATGGGCATTCACCCTTAGCTTTCGTATAGATTTATCAGCTTCGTAAACTGGATGTGAAGTGTGAATTCAAATTTGAATCTCTTTTAACAGGAGGCTGTTGAAGTTCTGAAGGATGGAATTTATTTGTCAACAGATCCTGACAATGCTCTTTCTAATCTGCTATCATACCCATTACATGTGACCTTAGCCAGGTAATTTCCTTGAAACTACTTGATGTAATAAGATTTTTTGTTTGTCATGTGTGACCAATATAATTTGAGCACTTATTTTTGGTGATGCTGAGTTATGGACTTATGGTATATGTGTTTGGCTGTGCCTCTTGTGGCTTTATTCTTTATATGGAACAACCAATCTCGTTTGCTAATTGGCTTTGTTCCTTAACAAAGACAAGCACTAAGAAGACTAGGATACAAATATCAAGGTTTTAGCATTACTAAAAATTTACTATTGCGTTCCTTCAATAAATAATTGCATTCACAGCATGTTTGTATGTTTAAAAATATAGGTTTTTAGAATTCTGAAGCGATTTGAATTTTTTTTTTATAGCAGAAGACTTAATTTATATCCACTCTAGGTGCATATAGGTTTAAAAATATATGTTTGTAAGACATTTTAACAGTAGGACATCGTATCAGTATGCTCTTTTAGATGGAAATCCTTATGCTTGCTGATGTCATGCTTTTTAGTAACTCTATTCTGATGAAAGACGGCGAAAGGAACTTTACATAATATATCATTACTTTGTTAATGATGCATCCATATATTGATGGATGGTCATGTGTTTGCTACTTTATTGATGATTTTAAGTTGCATGGCCAAGCCTAATCTAATTTTGATAGGTTGAGGAGCATACTTCACAAGATAAAGAGCTCACTATGCTATTGAATATCATAAACTTCAAATATAATTTTTTTTAGTATAGTTAGTTATATCTATGGCCTTTTGAAGTTAGCAAATACGAATAACAAGGTGGTAAAAGAATGCCTCAAGTAATATGTTCCTCAGAGAACGACCGACTGAGCAGCTATGAAGGCCAAGCCTTCACTGTTGTTACTTATTGTTGTCCATTTCTTGTTCTACCCTTCAAGTTTACATTACAAACTGCTATCAAAGCCACAGTTGAACTCGTCATGAAAATTGCTTCATTTAGGATTCTTTCTAACTTATTATCTGGTATCTTTGAGGAATTTATATTTGTGTGACAGTCATATCTCTAATGTTCTTAGCATCATATGCCATATTTTTAAAGAGTTGTGTGAGTGATATTCTTGTAATATAAACAATTTCATTTGACTATGCAGTGGTGAATGCAAGTCGATCATTGATGATGGACTTTCTGAAGTAGCGGCTGCTTTACTATCTGCTTATGATAATGGTGAGCTTCTGGGTGCACTTGGAGAAGGCTTAAGTGGGTGGAAGAAATGGGTCAAGAGCTTCGGTAAATCACTAAATCGCAAGGTTAGTGCCACTTTTCAAGGATGATAGTCCTTATATACACTTTTGTTTCTCCATCTTGTACTCAATTTAAGTGTGGCCTATATCAGGGGAAATCATTGTTCATGCCCCTTCGTGTGTTGCTCTTTGGCAAACTACATGGGCCAGATATGGGCGCCAGTGTGCTCATAATCTATAAAGCTGGTATGTCCGATGTCGTGATGCCTCAATCTGGGTTTGTATCTCTGGATCAACGTTTTGATATGCTCCGACAAGTTGACTGGAGTTCGATTAGCAAGGATCAACCTGTTTTGGATTCTGCGGTCAGTGCCTCTCATTAACATTTGTCAGGAGGTAGAGTTCGAAAATGTGGCGAGGCCCTCTTACATTTGTCCGATTCTTCTTTTTTCTCCCCCGGCATGTTGTATGTTATAGAGGTAGAAAAATTATGTTTTGCTTATAGTTTAATTTTGTAAAAGAAATAATAAACTAAATTATTTTTTGAGGCAACTCATGGTTCAAATCAGGAGACGTTTTATTTTCTTTCAATAAAAAAGATATGTATTCATCTAATAAATTACTTGTAGTCTTTGAGGTATACACTGAAAGTAAAAACAGGAAAATATTCACTCGCAAAGCTGACCAGGTTGATTGAGTTAGTGAGCTTCATGAGTTTGATTCTCCTTATCAGTCAATACTTTTTTGGTCGAGCTTGTCACACAGGACTTGTTCAATGTGGTTCACATGACTGACCTGGTTTATAAACTATTAAGTCAATTCGAGATCTAACGTGCCCATCTGACAATAACTGTTGTGGAAAGTTGTGGTACTTGGTCGTACTAAAAATCAGAATGACAAGGCAGCATGCTGGAAATATCTAGATGTCTGACTCTGGAGCTAGAGTTTAGCCAATTAATCTTCCATCCCAAATACATAATGTCTTTCACATAGAGTGCAAAACGAACATGCCTAACAAACAAGAAAAGGAAACTGTAAACCTCAATAATGTATTGATGTGAAGCTTTTGCTAGTGATCAGAAGGTTCTGGGTTCGAAACTCATACAAAAATAAAATTAATGTCTTAATGCATGATGTCAAATCATGTCCAAATCATCCAAATAAAAAGATGTAACGTACTCAAGGTTAAAATCAATAGTTGAAAGATGTGGAAATATTTAAATCTTTTGGTAACAAAATGTGCGGTCGCTACTCAAAAAATACATATTTATTAGACTTCAAATTGACGTAATAGGTTGTAAATCACATTAGTCATGATCATGCCCTTGCCGTTCATATATACGATCAACTTCATAGTCAAAATATTTACGATCTATATGAACTTAAGGTGATTCTGTACAACAATAATTATGTTGAATTATTCTAAACAAGTTACTCTGTTGGATAATTATAAATATTCTACCACGTTCAGTAACGTGCAAAAAAGGTTGTAAACAAAGAACTATGAAACTGTACAACTTTGACATTTGGCGGTAAAGAAAGGGTACATACATGGCCGGATTTATATATTGTAGATTGGATGTTCGAAATTGACATAAACTTTAAAGTGGGTATTTATGTATTGAAATATAAACATAAATAATGTTAATTTTTATATTAATTATTACTTGTTTATACTTTATATCTAAAGTGAATGTTCGAGTGAACCAACATCAACTAACAAACTCCTGCTACTGAGTATATGAGACGAAGCATTACTATGAGTCTATGATATGGATCATATCTTCATCTCACTAAATCACAAATATTATATCATTGTGCATACCTAGCATTTGTTTTGGACGTAAAAAGGACGGATATTCTCAACATTGGTATATGTATTTTGATATACTTTTCACAAACAATTTTACACCGTATAAAAATAATTAGATCCACATTTTTAAAGTTAACTCATGAAAATTTAAAATTTGACAATCTTTCAGAGAATGAAGGGTATATTAAAAATAAAATAAATATTATTTTCTATAACTAAAATTCTTATGACATATATCTAAATGTAAGTGTAGAATTTTCTCATGTTATACAAAAAATTCCTAAATATATGCTTTAATTTTCTTATTATAATTAGTTTGTTACATTTGATAATCTCAAAAATCACGTCTACCAATACTATCACGTGCAATACACGTCCCTTATTACTGGTTTTGTGTAACGTATGTAGGAGTACTAAAGTTTGTATAAAATATTTTGGCCAGTTAATTATCAAAATGATTTCAGATAGTAATCATGCTGAGTTTCGTATACTTTGATTCCCAATAATGACAACATATATATAGCACTTTGGTCCCTGATAATGATAAAATGTAACAATTTACTTGATTCCCAATAATGATACAATAATTATTACATTTTGGTCCTCTTACTGACATAATTACTACTCCCTCCATCCCTAATTGATAGGGACATATTGACCTTTTTGGTCAAAATTTGTATATTTTGACCATTAATTTTGTAATAATCAATACAAAATAATATAATCATATGATATGTTGTTAGATTCGTCTCAATGTACATTTTTAAAATATATACTCCTTATAATTTTTTCATTGACAGAATAAAAGATATTTACATTTTAAGTCGTGTCTCGAAGACTGTGAAAAAGTAAATGTCCCTATCATTTAGGGATGGAGGGAATATTTTTGTTAATTTTTGACAAAGACATTAGTTGGACACGTACAATTACTTATAGATTTGATAATTATTTATTGTAACTTGCACACGTTAACAAAATGTTTTACTTAAATCAAACACTGTACTACTATTTTTTATCGAAATGATCCATTACTCTTAGCAGTAACATTTTGAATCTTTGAGTTTCTTGATAACATTATATTGGGCGAATATTATACTCTCCCCTTCCTTAAAAGATTGTCACATTTTAAATTTTGTTGATCAAATATAATAAAATTTGATTTCGAATTTTCATTAAGTAAAAAGAAATAATATAATCTTGTGAGACCTTGTTAGTTCGTCTCAATATATAGTTTTAAGATATCAACTTCTTATAATTTCTTCATATGTAGAATAATAGAAAATTTATGTCTTAAATCGTATTTTGTTGACCACCAAAAGTTAAAATGTGGCAATCATTTAGGATAGAGGGAGTATTATTCAAGGAAATAAATTAAAAACTTGACCATTTCCATTTTGTTGCTTAGCTTTGTATACTTCAAACAATATCCAATGACTTTAAAAGATGACAAGTGAAGCTGACTCAGCAAGTAGGCATCATACTGGATATACCTTAGCCAGTTAAGGCTCCGTTTGGAGTGAAAAAACCTAGCATATAATCCCAAAGATAGAAATATAAAAAGTCATGTAGTCTTATCTCTATTTAAGAAATTGCTATATATGAAATACAAAGTTGTTCAAACACACATTTTGAATGTATCTAAGTGAGTGTTACTTGTTGGTTTCAAATTGTGACATTAGTTCAAGACGTGTATGTAATGAAATCATAATTAATTTGTTTGAAAAGTTTGGCAATTGATGAGATAATATATTTTGGGGATGCTAATATGCTATAATTATAATTTTATTTATTTCTTCTTTCTCGAAAAATATATTACATGTGATATTTTATTAGTTTATTTCAAAATGCATGTCTTTGTATATATCCAATCAGAGATATTTGTATTTCTTTATACTAGGTGATGATCTTAGATAGTGGATTTTAACTGAAAATTTCAATATTCATTCTCTTTCGTCTTTAAATTTTAATATAGATGTCAATTATCCTTCGTTATTATAGATAATAATGATGATAGGAGCGACTTCACGAAGAAGATAAAACACTTTAGTATATTATTTCTTGCATGTATACAAAAGATTGAAATTGTATATCTAAAATATTTTATAATTATCTCAATCCTTTGGGAAAAACTATCTTTCCCATCTACCATTTATTGATGCCAACAACATTTATAGATAGACAAAAATAATAGTATCTTACTCATCATATACATTCAAATAATACTTTTCAACTGTGAAATTATGATTTTACCCATTCCATTTGTAAATGTATAATATTTGGGGAAATTTTAGTTAAAGGTAAAATTGTACTTTCATTTAAAAAAAAATACTATTTGGATGTATATAGCATTTAAAATTTTATCAATCATGCATGCCAAACACATTCTTTATGGTAAAAATATCTTACCCATTGAGCATTCCATGCCAAACACATTCTTACATCTCCAACACAATTGCCAAAGAAATTAAATAGTACAATAAATATGATCTTGACACTTGGCAATATAATTGGGGTGCCATTTATGAACTTGGACACATCTATTTAGAAAATTCTAAATGTGAACATAGACACATCCAATTATCCACATTCAATAATACTTACAAATATTGTTCACATGTCCCCCTAAGTGATGAAACGTCGCCGTTTGATGGACACATTCAATATATTATTTTTTTATGACATCATGAAATCAAGAACCCCTACCTCCTACTATTACTATAAATACATGACCTATCTCAACTCTAAACGATGCATATTCTCAGCATATAATTATTCAAAAGGATTTTATCCATTTCTATTGTTACTTCCTTAATTGTCTGTCGAAGTATTAGACATTGTTTCGAATTAATTAGGTTTACTTTCGATCTTAGTTAAATCTTATAAAAAGGAAAATAAAATAGAATAATATCGAGTAATTAATAATCATGTGTGGAATTTTAGCTGTTTTGGGATGCTCCGATGATTCACAGGCCAAAAGATTTCGTGTTCTTGAGCTCTCTCGCAGGCAAGTCTCTTTGTACTATACTATCGTTATACGCACGTAGCATCAATTTTGTTTTAATAACTTGCTTACATTATAATGAGAACAACAAATATTGAAAAAAAAGTGGAAAAAACGATATATGTCTCTATCGTGATTCATTTTTCCTATTAAGTATATATACTTATAAATTATATTGCCATGATATTATATATATATATATATATAGCATCCGTCCGAATGATACGATCTTGATGATATTAGTATATTTAATTGTTAAAACACAGAACTAATTAATAATATTAACTATGGATATCAAATATAACAATAAATGATTATATGACATCACAAAAAGGACATGTAGTTTCAAATAATCAATTCCAATATACCTTTATACTATTAGACAATCAAGTATATATATATATCGATATCATCATGTATATATATGTGCTTACGTTTATTATATATTATCTCTTTCAATATCCAACGACATATATAATATGACTTCTTAATAATTTAATTTTTATGTCTTAGTAATTAATTAATTATCAAATTTTTAATAACACTCGTGCAATACATATGTGACAAGTTTGTATGATTTGTTTTGCTTCTACGAGGTCGTTAATTTATTAATATATGAGTATCAATATCATGTACGTGCGAGACTTGATGGTTTGATTTGTCTTATATATGGAGTAGTAGTTTTTATTTGTTTTGGATAAGCCCCACGATTTGACTTTGACTATTATTTCTATTTAGCTTTAAATTACTCTATCTGGTTGTAATTTGTAATTAATAACTAGTACTATAGGTAATTATTAGTGAGTAATTATTAGTGAGGGAGATCGTAGAAAGGCCAGCTCTCTGTAATTATATTACTCCCTCCGTGCATAAATGATTGTCACATTTTGACTTTTCATGGTCAATAAAACAAGAATTGAAACGTAAATATCTCTTATTCTACATGCGAAAAACTATAAAAATTTGATATTTCAAAAATATATATTGAGACGAATCTAACAAGATCCTACAAGACTATATATTTCTTATCGCTTGATGAGAATTCATGATCAAATTTTGTGATGTTTGACCACCAAAAGTGAAAATGTGACAATCTTTTAGGGACGGAGGGAATATAAGATAATTGCATAACTAGGACCCAAAGTTGAGTCCGGATTCGGTGCATCAATAATTCGGTGCACCCGGTGCATCAAGTACCCATTTAAAGGTTTTACGTGGGTACTGTACCCACTTGAAACTTCATCATTGGTACTTGTACCCAAATTGTACTATAACAATGGTACAATACCACATATTTATTTTGGATTGATAAATATGTGGTATTGTACCATTGTTATAGTACAATTTGGGTACAAGTACCAATGATGAAGTTTCAAGTGAGTACAGTACCCACGTGAAACCTTTAAATGGGTACTTGATGCACCGGGTGCACCGAAGTATTGATGCACCGAATCTTTTCACCATTACATCACAAGTTCGGGAATTATATTACAATATTTTTTAAATAATGCATAGCCCTAGCTCCCTCAAAAAAGAAGTTCGCTAATATAATTATATAATTTTATTTTTACTTTTTAAGTGAATTGTACCAATTTGTTCAATAATTTTTAGTACATATATTTATTATGTATATAATCTTATATGTACTCATATTTTTAATTTTTAATTTGTAACATTTGAAGATAGTTGATCTAAAACACGTATATCAATTTTTATAATACTCCCTCCGTCCCTAAAAGATTGTCACATTTTGACTTTTGGTGGTTAACAAAACACGATTTAAAACATAAATATCTATTATTTTACATGCGAAAAAATTATAAAAAGTTAATATTTCAAAAATATATATTGAGACGAATCTAACAAGGTCCTACAAGACTATATTATTTCTTATCGTTTAATGAGAATTTATGATCACATTTTGTAATGTTTGACTAACAAAAGTCAAAATGTGACAATCTTTTAGGGACGGAGGGAGTAATACATAACCTTCCCTCAGAAAAGTATTCACTAATATAATTATATAATTTTATTTTTACTTTTTAAGTGAACTATAGCAATTTGTTCAACAATTTTTCATACATATATTTATTATGTATATAATCTTATTCGGACTCATATTTTTAATTTTTAACTTGTAATATTTCAAGATATATAGTTGATCTAAAACAGGTACATCAATTTTTATAAAAATTGTATTATTTTGACAATGTACGGAAAATATAAATGTGTAGGATTAATGAATGGGAACACTTCACATTGCTGCCTGTTGGATTTCGATCCACATGCTTTTTATTATCCGACAACCCCGATCCAATCAATGTCTCTTTTGTTGATTACTCCAATTTCACGAACATGCACTTGACAAGTATTGAAAGTAGGAAACAAGATATATTATTAGTAATTTAATTTATCTCATAAAGCTAGTTTTCAACTTTTATTGGAGAAACACATACATTTAAAATATTATATGAAAATTAATGATAAAAATATGAATATAAAAAGTCAAAGGTTAGGAGATCCCACGCAAATTTTATTTTTGAATTACCTAGCTACACTATTACAAAAATTTATTGGGAGAGCACTCCAAAACGTACTTAGACATCACATTTAAGCATCCTCCTTAGGTCTGCCTCCCAAGTCGACGACAATCCACATAGTGTCCTCAGGCCTCAAGTGCTCACTTGAATAACGTTGGCCGTCCAAGTAAATAACCTAGAGGACGTTCAAAGAAGTGTCTTCCAAGTGAAACTTAGAGGTCACTTCATGAGAGTGTCGTCCAAGAACCTCTTGGACTACATTCTTGCTTAAGTGTTGTTCAAGTAGGTACTGTCCAAGTGCCTTTTTGTAGTAGTGCTAGTTGATTTTTTTTATTACAATCAATGTCTCTTATTTTTGTTTCGAAATAGGAGGTAAAGGTACAAATATCTTGGTTATGGGTAAGAATTGTTATAGGTACATGCTAAAGTTAATTGGTTATAGATTAATAACGGCCAACTCGTTATTAATTCACCCGAGAAGTTCTTACTTAGGGACATCCAATATGAGACTATATTGGTCATGCAATACTTAACTGATCAAGTAAAAATTTATCTAAATTATTGTACGTGTTATTGTGATTTCTTAGGTTGAAGCATCGTGGCCCTGATTGGAGTGGACTATATCAGTATGGAGATTCATTTCTATCTCATCAAAGACTTGCTATAATTGATCCTGCCTCTGGAGATCAGCCTCTTTACAGTGAAGATAAAAAGATCGTTGTGACTGTGAGTAGTGAAAAATTACGGTTCATTAAAATATGAGTATCATATTGTTATATACTAATATATTTTTGTTACATTATATTGTTTGAAAACTGTAGGTGAATGGAGAAATCTACAATCACGAACAACTACGAAAGCAGTTGCCTAATCACAAATTCCTAACTGGTAGTGATTGCGATGTCATTGCTCATCTGGTAAGATTTCGCTAAGTCTCCTAATCACATTAAGATCTTGGATAATGTTTCTTTTCTTAGTGTTAATGTTATTCGAGCTAGCGTATGGTAGTTTAGATATCACTTTTTTGTAAGCACCTTAGATAACGCTTTACTTGGATAGCACTTTTAAGAAGTGCTAATAATCACCAATACCTGAGTTCTTATATGAAGTAGTGTATCTTTAGTGTTCATGTTTAGTAATTAATGAATATTTTTTATGTTTCTCATTTAGTACCAAGAGTATGGAGAGAATTTTGTGGATATGCTGGATGGGATGTTTTCTTTTGTCTTACTGGACACACGAGATAACTCGTTTCTTGTTGCTCGAGATGCCATTGGAGTCACTCCGCTGTATATTGGTTGGGGTCTTGATGGTAAGATTATCCGAAGGACTAACTCGAATGTCATCTAATTATTATGATAATATGGAATATTAGTTTGCTTGATGATGGAATGAAGCCATGTGTTGAGTTAATTGCCTTTTTGTGTCTTGGTCATCAGGTTCAATATGGATATCATCTGAAATGAAGGGCCTCAATGATGATTGTGAGCATTTTGAAGTTTTTCCACCAGGGCATTTGTATTCCAGCAAGGCTGGGGGCCTTCGAAGGTGGTACAATCCACCGTGGTTCTCTGAAACGACCCCATCAACTCCGTATGATCCGCTTGCTCTAAGGCTTGCCTTTGAAAAGGTGAGATTTCGAGGAGTTGAAATATGAAAAACATCACTATTTTGTTCTGTGTTAGGATTACTGAAGAAATATGATTCTAAATGTACATTTCTTTCTTGAAATATAATCAGGCTGTTATTAAAAGGCTAATGACTGATGTACCTTTTGGAGTTCTGCTCTCTGGGGGGCTTGATTCTTCGTTAGTTGCTTCCATAACTGCACGGTACTTAGCGGACACCAAAATCGCTAAGCAATGGGGAACACAACTTCATTCCTTCTGTGTTGGCCTTGAGGTCAGCTCCATAATGCTTTATAAAAATCTTCGCGCTAATAATGTATCTTACTAGTCATATATGTTAAGTTCTTGTGTTTCGTCTATTGTTGTGCAGGGTTCGCCTGATCTGAAGGCTGGCAAAGAAGTGGCTGAGTATTTAGGTACCGTTCATCATGAGTTTCACTTCACCGTTCAGGTAGCTATTATAAGATTGGCGTTTTTTCACTAAACATTGTTTCCGTTGATAATCCCTTACAACGGGCTTCTCAATTTATCATATGTCATGTTCCAGGATGGAATTGATGCCATTGAAGATGTTATATACCACATTGAGACATATGATGTGACAACAATAAGAGCAAGTACTCCGATGTTTCTCATGTCTCGCAAGATCAAGTCTTTAGGCGTGAAGATGGTCATATCTGGTGAAGGCTCTGATGAAATCTTTGGAGGATACCTTTACTTCCACAAGGCGCCTAACAAGGATGAGTTTCATCGTGAAACATGTCGAAAGGTAGATAAAACATTCCATGCAAGGAGAATGCTTTAAGTTTGGGTAATTCTGAACTCAAAAAAGTGATACAATGAATTGGTTTTATTGTCTAATGCAGATTAAGGCTCTTCACCAGTATGATTGCTTGAGAGCAAATAAGGCCACCTCTGCTTGGGGACTCGAAGCTCGAGTGCCCTTCTTGGATAAAGAATTCATTAATGTTGCAATGAACATAGATCCAGAGTGGAAAATGGTAATACTATAACTCTAGTGTTTGTAGAATTGCATAGAACCTAGCATTTTCTTTAATATGTTTGTCTAATCGATTTAGATCAAACCCGATCAAGAGCGTATTGAGAAGTGGATCTTGAGGAAGGCTTTCGATGATGAGAAACAGCCTTACCTCCCAAAGGTACAAGATGCACAGTATGATTTCACATCTTGATATGCAGAACTATCTTTATAGCATCATTGCTTACTGACATGTATACTGGTGCATTGCAGCATATCTTGTACCGACAAAAAGAGCAATTTAGTGATGGCGTTGGCTATAGTTGGATTGATGGACTAAAAGCACATGCTGAAAACCATGTAAGTTTTCATCTCAAGTTCCACTTAAGATGTTATCGATGTAAACGTTGCTCAACTGATAGAGTGGTACCATCGCGTCTGACTAACATCAATCTGTCGTTGCAGGTGACCGATAAAATGATGCTTAATGCTACATATATTTTTCCTCACAATACTCCAGTTACAAAGGAAGCATACTATTACAGGATGATTTTTGAAAGGTTCTTCCCTCAGGTAATTTTTTATCCAATTTAACTTAATAGAATTCAGAATAAATAGAACTTGCTGTTTTCCATGCAATTATTTGGTTTGATAAGTTTTCTCAATTACTTCTTATATTTTCTGCATCTAGAACTCCGCAAAACTAACTGTTCCCGGGGGAGCTAGTGTGGCATGTAGTACTGCTAAGGCTATTGAGTGGGATGCATCCTGGTCGACCAATCTTGATCCTTCCGGGAGAGCTGCCATTGGCGTTCACAATTCAGCTTATGAGAAAACACATGAGCGTCCACCTACCCCGAGTGGACAATTGCCAGAGACAATAACAGAGAACGTGCTTCAGATGATGGGAGTTAATGCTCACGAGCTCACTATCCGTAGCTAACGTTTATATGAGAGCCTGCATCATTTCTTGTAGATGCATTTCTTATTGATACACTACTGCAGTTATATATGTATTATGTTTGTTAGCGGACACACTTCGCCTTGAAACGATTAAATGTTTGTATAGTTGGCTTACTAATAAAGATTCTTCGAGCTTGTGTAAGTTAACATGTATTTAAAAAAGCTTTGTTCAAGCTTGTGCCATTGATGTGTTAAAAATATGATTCGTAAAGATTTCGAATCGATTTAAATAAGAAATATTGTTAAGAACTATTAGATACATGATAATACCATGAAAACTGCACAATTATATCTTGTGGTAATACCTCAATAGGCACCATTTTCACATACAAAAAATTATCATCATTCTATTATTGACCTTGAATAAGCAAAACAGTCCAAATTTTTGTGTTGATTTCTCTCCTCTCTTCCAGAAGAATCAGAAACATTTCCTGTGAACGATGGATGGACCGGATTCATCATATTCAGACTTCGCGATCCACATCTGCATTAAGTTAATCAGAGATACTTGTTAAGACCGCGATTTAGTTTGTAAATCTAAACGAATGAAGTAAAATATTCAATTCCTATCGCAATTAAACCTTATCACGATTAGACCCGATATTTGATATGACATTACCTGTTGGAATGTGCTGAGGGAAGCCAAGATGGAGCCTCCAATCCAGACACTGTATTTCCTCTCTGGTGGAGCAACCACCTTGATCTTCATGCTGCTAGGTGCTAAAGCAGTGATTTCCTTGCTCATCCTGTCAGCAATGCCGCCGAACATGGTAGTACCACCGCTGAGAACAATGTTTCCATACAGATCCTTCCTGATATCGACGTCACACTTCATGATGGAGTTGTAAGTAGTCTCATGAATGCCAGCAGCTTCCATTCCAATGAATGAAGGCTGGAAAAGGACTTCTGGGCAACGGAAACGCTCAGAGCCAATGGTGATCACCTGTCCATCAGGCAATTCATAGCTTTTCTCAACAGCAGAGCTGGTCTTGGCGGTCTCAATTTCCTGCTCGTAGTCAAGAGCGATGTACGACAGCTTCTCCTTCACATCCCTCACAATTTCCTTCTCAGCTGAGGTGGTAAACGAGTAACCACGCTCCCTAAGGATATTCATCATGTACTCAGTGAGGTCGCGGCCAGCTAAGTCGAGACGAAGAATGGCATGTGGTAAAGCATAACCCTCATAGATGGGGACAGTGTGACTAACACCATCTCCCGAATCCATGACAATACCTACAACAAGATAAGTAGATATTTCTCAAAACTCCAACACAGTTGAGTTATTCCGTTCTATTTCAACATAATGTCTTGAAATATGACAAACGTTACATAATACAAGAACTGTCCAATACGAAAGTTATGTTAGTACTCATAATGTAACTCTTACCAGTCGTACGACCGCTAGCATACAACGACAGGACAGCTTGGATGGCCACATACATGGCTGGGGCACTGAAGGTCTCAAACATGATTTGAGTCATCTTCTCACGATTAGCCTTTGGATTCAGGGGAGCTTCAGTCAATAAAACTGGGTGCTCCTCTGGAGCCACACGAAGCTCGTTGTAGAATGTGTGATGCCAGATCTTCTCCATGTCATCCCAGTTGCTAACAATACCATGCTCAATTGGATACTTCAAACTCAAAATACCTCTCTTCGATTGAGCTTCATCACCAACATATGCATCCTTTTGGCCCATTCCAACCATCACACCGGTGTGACGTGGACGACCAACAATGCTGGGGAACACAGCCCTTGGAGCATCATCTCCAGCAAATCCAGCCTAATAAGTAGTTTTGCACAAAAATTACGCGATCAGCCAAAATTATATCAACGGTATCATAAAACGCCACAATTTAATTACCTTAACCATCCCAGTTCCATTGTCACAGACGAGGGGCTGAATATCTTCACCATCTGCCATTATGCTATCAACAACATACAAATCACACAAAGTTACAAAACTCCGGAATCAAAATTCCAACGATTATATATGCACATTCAGCATCGACTTTCTAATGGTGCATTTTGCGAAAAATAAATGAGTCTTTTTATACAATTAGTCATTCGACAACATTTTCAGTACTTTCAAACAATATTATAAACAAATGCAAAAAAAAATTATGAAACATTAATACTGGTTGTTAAAAAGAAATCAAACATTTTGTCGACGCATATGCACCACCATACATAGGGCTGCCCATGCAAACAAAAATACAAAATTTATGAAAAAATAATACCGCATACAAAAAAATCGAACATTTTATCGATGCACATGCACCATCGAACATAAGTCCATGCTAATAAAAAAAACAAAAATTATAAAACAATAATATCGCTTGTTAAAAAAAATCGAACATTTTAGTGATGCATTGGTTTGCCTACGCTAACCACTATAATCAAAATGTAAATATTATTTTTCGAATAGATCCCATCAAAAATTATTTTAGGCAAAACTCACCCTTGACAACAGTTTTAAGCCTTGAAATGATTGATGTAATAGTTCAAGATTATTGGAGTTTTGAGTTGGAAAATGTGAAGGGAAATATATAGGAGAAATTAGTGCTTATGAAAGCATTATTTTACGATAAGTCCGCTCGAATATTACTATGTTCCATTGGTTTACCGCTAATGTAGTGTCACATAATGTGCCCAGCCCAACATATTATACCACAATTTTAAATTACTCACAATCACAAGTTCATGATTATGTCATTATTATGTGTTTGATTAAAATGTACAAAGTAGAGACTTCGATGATTCTTATTAGTGATTAATTAACCCGTTCAATCAAAGTTATCGCGACTGTAAACAAAAATATTAGCGTTTGATTATATATTTGGCAGACTCCGATTTTTTAGACTATAATTGTTACTAAAAAATTTAGTGTCGATATGACATTATATCGCGTCAAACGGACTAATCGATTAACTCTTAATTTTAATAATTTTGTTGAGGGTTAATTATGTAAAGTCCAACATGAAGATAATTTTGAGCAATTTTGAGCCTTTTCTATGTCTGGGCCTCTGGGGTCTGGACTCCGGAATATGTTGTATCCGGATTGGGCTAATAGATATGGTTCGCATTGCGGCATTGTAAATTTGTAAGGTTTTTTCTATATGAGATAGTGAGTGATTGGCTTGAAATAGGAAGTAGGAAGCAGCCCAACAATTGAACCTCTTGGTTGGCGACTAAGGTCCTCATCGGAGGCTTCGTGGGTAACTGAAAGTGTAGTCGAGTATTGTCTCGAACATCCTGATGCCTAACAGAGAATAGTCGAAAGGTCATATATATATTACCAGGTGTGTTTGGGTATTTATACGGAATGTGAAGAGGCAAATTCAATCACTTTTAAATTGTTAACCCCGTCCGCCCCTAAAGAGCTTGAAAAGGCATGGAGGGTGGAGCTAACAATCTAACACAACTCGAACGGAAGACAGTTTATCAAAATTGGACGCAATCGAATATGTTTTTTTTCACTAATTATGAAAGATATACACATACTAAAGGTTAAAATTTAAACGGTTAATGATAAATATATTCAAACGATTTTTCTAATACGTATCTTACAAGTGAAATAGAAAATTGAAAGTAAAACTACTCTGTACGGGTGGAGGTAATCAATAATCTTTTGACTAATTCTAAATTTCCACATGGTTCGAAGTTCTTGGACCACTAGCCATCTATTTGTTCGTTCCAACAAGAGCAATTCATCTTTGTCCTTTCTAATAGAAACGGGCCATGTTAGTGTTGGTAGATATTTTAATTTATACATAAATTTGACCATTGTATTAAATGATGTACGCTAAGGCTATAAGTATGAAGTTACAACAAACAAAGTTTCATTGCTTATGCGTGATGGAACGTGAATGGATATTTAGAATCTACATACAAAGAGATTTACATAGACAACAAGTTTAAGCCAATTGAATAAGTACTGAGGAAGATATGAGCTCCCAAAGATAATGGCTTGAGATGGTTCCTTTATGATAAAGAGGAAAAAGCTTAAATTTATTATTCATTTATCTGACATTGGTAAGATTATGACGAAAACCACGCTCTTCACTCTATAAAAGGCTTTCAAGGCCTAATTAATTCTTCTTTCACATGTCTATCACACATGCAACCACAACTAATGTTGGTCGTCGGAATATTATTGGGGATGTGTCCCTCCTCTACAAACTTCACACTCATCAATACAATTTTCGTCTAAAGAGATAAGGAGCTCGACTCGAACAGTACACAGTTTTGTTAGAAAAAGTGGGGTGAAATATCAACCTAGGTATTTGATATACTAAATCATACGACCGTACGGATGATCTTTTGTTACCAGTAATATATTTTAGGCTTAATTTCATCTGGGCACCTGAACTATTAGAAAATTATCAAATAGGCACCTGATGAACTTTTTATAACAAATAGGCACCTGAGGCATAAAAATAGCACCTGAACTTTTACTTTTACATTTTTCTGAAATTTTCAGATTTCTTACATTTTAAAAATACTTAACCAAGGGCAAGTTAGTCATATCAAAAATATAATTTTTTTTAACATTAAAAATTAAGAAAAGTTGAAGTGTCAAAATCTTTTATTCTTTATTTAACACACACACCCCCTCCCCCCCCCCGGCCCCGCCCCCGCCCCCCCCCCCCCCCCCCCCCCCCCGCCTCCTTCATCTACCCAGGCAAAAAATAAGAAAATGGTGGCAGAGGACTTTTTCATTGCTTATGTAGACACAAGCAATTTTCATCAGTCTCCGGGCCTGACAACATTAAATAAGGTAAAGTAAAAATGAAGAACCAAGACAAATGCAGATACTAATGTTTCTTCCAACCTTCAAGTTCAGGCTAATGGACATATGAAAGGCCTGCCCTTCAAGTTCATATAAAAATTGATTTTTTTCTCTTGTGGGTTTTGAAGAATTCTTGAATCGGAGATAATTTTGGGGTGTCAATTTTGACTTTTTTTTGGTAAGGATTAGCCTGGTCAAATGTTTGATCTATATGAAGGTGCCATTTGTATAAAAATTGGGTTTTAATAAATGGAGATGGAGGGTGTGGGTGGGGGCAAAGCTTCTTTCTTGATGGTTTTACTCGTTAGGATCTTCACGCAGATCTGATCTGCATATTGGTTAGGTGGGGGTGGGTGGGGTGGGTGAAAGGTTGAAGATGATGTTATTTAATTGATTAAAATTAAATATTAATGAAGTCGGGTTAAATATTTGAGGTTGGATTAGTTTATAATTAAGTTGAGTTAGTTTTAAGTGTGATTTGACCACTTTGCCCTCAATCAACAATTTTAAAATCTGAAAATTTTAGAAAATACGAAAAACGAAAGTTCAGGTGCCATTTTTATGTCTTAGGTGCCTATTTGTTATAAAAAGTTCATCAGGTGCCTATTTGAAAACTTTTTAATAGTTCAGGTGCCCAGATGAAATTAAGCGTATATTTTATGATGAGAACATCTCTTGTTTACAAGTCAACTACAAGTAGTAGTAATAAAAGCTGACAACTACTTGACATTGTGATTTATGGCCTTTGCCGTGTCGTGTAATAATTTCGTATGTCTTTTACTTGGTTTTCTTTTTTAATCTTTTTACTTCGGACTCTAACTCAAGCATGTTAACATTTACCTTATAAACTTACTTGAAAGGTTCGCAAAATCCCAAGAGGAATTATCATATTTTCAATAAAAAATAGTTTCGACACACTGTAGTATTTTTTAATCGTCAAAGTTTATATTGATAGATTAATTAGTCGGATTATCGGTGAGCACATAACTCTTTCCATGTCACAATGCAAGATTCGCACAAGACAACGAGGATGCAACGTCTTAGGGAGCAATCGCAAGGTCAACACTTCTCGTTATTGCATCTATGGGAAAGAACGGTATCAAATCCTGGGAGAGGTCGAGTTTACGTCAAAATGCTTATTCGGTTCAATAAGTCTCAGACCTGCTAACACTAGTAGCGCGTTCTCTAAAAACCGATTCTTGGAGAGTTGGAAGAAGTTTCCCATAATCACAATATCGCCTTATTTGGCCACCAAAACATACAAGTTACATGTAAATACTAACATGTGTCAAAACTCAAAACAAAACAATGCATGTGAAAGTGCAGGAGAATCCAATGTGAAAAACAAAATAACTTACACATCATACTATACTACATTCTAAAACTGAAAGCAACCAAAACAAAGAAACTAAACTTAAGTTATAAAATTCAGTGCACTAAACAACTCAATTGTCTGCATTGTAAGAAGACGACCTTCTTAAATAAGGAAATTCATTCTTTTTTGTCTCTACTATACTTCCACTGAAGTACTCTTTATCTTCTACCACCACCACCCCCTTCCTCCTTCTCCCCTCCTTACTATTCCCCGTCTCCTTCTCAATTCGATTCGAGCCTGGATCCTCGCCACGTGACAATCTTTTATTATTATGTGAAATTAAATTAAACCCGTCGCCCTTTCCTGGCCCGCAGTCTTTAAACGACAACGCTCCACATGAGAATAATTGCATCAGCAATGTCGTGGACTTCGACTTCCCGTTTATTTGACCGACATGTAGCGTTGACTCTTCGTTGACTTTTGATCGTTGACTTTGGTTGACTCTGGCTTTCATCAACGTCTCTAACGTTTCGGGGCTTGAATCTAACGGTGGCGGAGAAATCTCGTGTTTCTTTAGTTCTATAACATTTTCATTTTCATCGTCATCTTCAAAAATAACCCGATTTTCTCCTTGACAATGTCGTTTTTCGTCTATTTGAGTCGAGGCATTAGCCTCGGCCCGTTGCATGGATTCCACCCCTCTGGCCCCTGTTTTGTACTCTGGAAGGTCAAATGAGCTCCATGACTGGTGTCTCCGCCGTTGTACAACCTCCTCCACGTCTCTTCCGGCGTGTTTCACAATTTCCGGCACCATATTCTTTGAAATGGAAGATTGCAACACTGCATTGTCCAGAATCTCTGATCCTTTAAGAACATACTCATTCCCATTTGTTGGATGTATATAATCTTTTTCCTCTAAATCATTCCAAACATATCCACTTTTGTAGCTCCTAAGTTCACAAATTGAATTCTTGAAATTGTTACAATTACACATTTCTCATAATTTATTAGTAACATTTTATAGAAGTAATTGTACCTTTTGCATGACCATGAATACATACTAGCCATTCCTTTTCCACGAAGCGAATTCAGACGAATAATGACATCTGATACTCCAAATTTTTTGTCCCAAAATAGTTGTCACATAAGTGATAAGTTAGAAAACAATTATCAAAAAGTTACGGAATAAAGAAAATGAATAGTGTACCTTGAAGATAGAGGCCGTGAGGGGACGAAAGCGGGACTTGGATGAAATGAGGATGTTCGAGGTGGCCATTACGAGAGAGGTAATATACAACAGGGACTGTTTTGCGACGATTATGATGTGGTTCTGTCCAAACGACTATATGGTCGGGGCTAATGTTTTTGTCTTCCCATTTGTTCCTCGGAACGTGGAGTTCCGTTTTGATCCTGGATAGTGTCATTGTACTTGGAGGAAATGACATTGCAGGAAGTAGAAGGGAACTGAAAAAAGAAGATGAGACTTGGGGGGGTGGGTGAGGGGGGGTGTTGAGTGTTGAGAAGAGGAGAGGAGTTGGTGTGGCAGAGGAGGGTGTGAAGTTTGTAATGGTAATGAAATAGGATTGATTGGATACTTTCATGAGTCATAGTTGAGAGTTAGTGACTCATATTGTAAGGAGAGTCCGTAACTGCTACTCACCAAGTTTCGTGTGACATGCTCGATCAAAAAATGTTGGCACGGGAGGAAATTTAATTCGAAGTGTATTGTTACTCACTCTAAGTGTAATAACATGTTAGGTAACTTATTGTGTTATGCTATTGTAACATATGTGAATGATCGTGCAAAGATGATCGTGCCAATAATCTTTAAAGTTTGACAAAAGTCAAGATTTAGTCTCTGAAGTTTGAATTAGTGCAACATCAATCCTTCAAGTTATACAAATGTTCCACACATAACCTTTATCTTTGTGAGTAAGTTTTGATTAAAAGAGATGGACAAAGTTTTATAAAATTCGGATTGATTTTCGAATTCCTTGTTTATAACTCACAAGCAATTTAAGGGATAAGGACTAGTTTGTAATTTTGTATCAACTTAGATTATCATAAAAAAGGATTAGCCTTTTGATTAAGAGGCAAATTATCATATAATGGTTGACTACTTGACTACCTATATGTCTATCATCTATGGAATAACTTTTATGTCCATGATTGTAATAGAAGTAACATGAACACATATCCTTTTTCACATCATCAGGAGGCAAGTTGACACAAACATTTTTCCTCTTAAGATCATTGTTTTTTCTTTCTTCATACTAAAGAGACATATTATAGCAAACATATGATGTTGAAGAAAGTGATATGTTTGAAGGGAGGGAACAAAAATCTACTTAGGATGCTGCAGACAAGAGCTAAAAAACAAACATGAGTTCAAACTTATTACCATTTTGACATTTGGTAACTTTGGCACTTGTTGATTTCTTGAGGTTGATGCTTTAATTAGTTTATCATCGTATTGTAAATTCATTTCAAATGTTGCCCACTTGTATGTTCTGAGAGTATTTAGTTGTATTAGTTCACGATGTTTAGGAAGAAAGATGACATTGATTTCATAATTTTGGAGTATTAAAATGGATTGGTTAACATAGTATAGCCGCTTGAAATCAATGTTAAAAAGGAAAACTAGGTGAAAGATGTCAATCACTTATTCACGAGTATTAGACTAGAGCTGCTTGGATTTGGAATCGAATTTGGGTATATTCGGAATCGAGGTAGCTATATCTAGGATCGGACTGGTATGTTAGTTCATTAATTTAAGATATAATGCTATTACATATTTATATCGGGTTATTTTTTTACGAGTCCTCGAACTATTCGGTTGCTTTGGTAGAGGGGACTTAACTATCCATCTTTTCATATAATGAACCCAACTATTCGTCTTTTTAAATTGCCTACAATTTTTTGTTTGATCGCCTTTTGATAAGGACAAATTCGAAAATACACATAAAATTGCATTTTTAGGCATAAGTTTTTTAAATAATTAAATATGGATTAATGTAGGGATGTTAGTTAGGGGCTGAAAGGCTTGAACCAGACGCGAACCGAATATCCACCAAATATCTGGCGAATTTGAACTGGACTCGAACCGAACTTGAACCAAGGGCCTAAGGCGTGGCCCTTGCCTTGCCCATGTGGCCATGTCATTATACAAGGAATATGGCCCATGGGGCCGTCGGCCAGGTGAACCTAGATCGGGCCCGAACAGGACTACGGGTTTGGGGCCTCGGACTGTCCAAGAGAGCCCGGTCCGTTAAACACCTTTAGCCGGCTTTAGGCTTTAACGCATTCCATGGTTTACACTTTACACAATTGGATTGGAGTCGATACTACGGTCTACGGATAATAGAAAAAAACCGATTTGGTTTCGGGCAATATTCGATCGAAGTCTCCTGCATGGATTTTGGTTCAAAGCAAAGGTTACTCAACTCTTAAATAACTCTAATTTCGACCAATATTAAAACGGTTTTTCTAAAATGTGCCCTTAGGGTACAGGTTAAGGAGTCAATAAAGGAAAATGTTTATGTTTTTTCAATTTTGTTGCCATATTTAATCCTTAACCTGTGCCCTAAGGGCACATTTTAGAAAAACCCATATTAAAATTATTTATAAAAATTAAAGTATAACTTGTACTAAAAAACAACGTGCACACAGTCTATGATCAATTTATCAATATTCTTTAGATGGTTGCCACAAAATAGGAATTTAAATGATGGTATATATTTAGTGAGTACAGTATTTACGAAAGCATCAATTATACATTATTTTCAATCAGAACTCAGAAGGGAATAATATTCTATTTTGATTTATGAACACCCCCAAAAAATGAATAACTATAACTCTATAAGAATATTAATATGACAAATTCTTTGAATGAGTGGGCAAAGATTGGTGACACCCACGTCATACTATTAGATCTTCTTATCATTCCCCTCCACCCACCCCCACCTTCCCCCCACCCAACCCCAGTCCCCACCCTACCTCACCTTCAACATGCAACAATACCAAAGAGCTAAAGAGCCACCCATTCATTTTGACATTTTAATCCGCCCCTTCCCACTTTTTCATTACGGCCACATACAAGGTTAGTCGGCAATTTGTAACTAAAGAAATTAATATAGTGGATTGTACCAAGGGCTGGCCCTTCCATTTTAAGTAGTTTCCACTTTTTCTTAAAATATAAGCTTTTTTACGTCTAACCATTTGAATTACGTTGAAATTACAAAATACCTACTTGTGATTATTTTTCAAAATAATTTTTAACCCAAAATAGTTCTGGTGGCTAGATACAAAAATCTAAAATAATTCATATCAACTTAATTGTCTTCAGGCTCTCCACCTTGAATGTTGTATAAAGACATCCCTTATTCACTATGAGTTTGTTGTATTTCGGAATTCAGAAATTCAACCTAAAGTCATCTAGGCTTGTGTCATTCACTACGAATGACTAGAATTCGGACAAAATTAACTCTCCATTGCAATTTAATTGATATTGAAGGAATTAATGTCAAATTTTGGCAACAAATTACTTTATATTATCTATTCGTTTGGAAATATAAAATCGAATTCGTTTTCAAAATATTTTCATAAATTATTATTTTGTTTCTAATTTTTTATAATGTATATATTAATTAATTTATGATTAAAGTTGTATTAAGGAAATCGTGAAGTGGAAGGAGTATAGTAGATTATTAGGTATTGATTAAAAATAAAATATAAATAATAAGATCCATCAGTTAGGTTGATTAATAACTTTTTTCTTTTTTGAAATTGAATCGTTAAAACATGATTGAGTTCATCAACAATGTCACAAAAAAATGCATGATTTGCTTGGCAACTTTTTCCATTGAGAGATGTTAATAGACATATAGATTTTGGTTCTATTATTAACAAGTTTGGATCAACTAACGTTGGAAAATATTCTTTTGTGTAATATTTTAATTTTAATTTTATAAGAATGAGCTAATACAAATTTACAAATCATAATTCATTGAATTTATTGCTTTTTATTGTTAAAATATAGTATGAACCCTTTTTATGCCTTTAGTGGGTCCCATATTTGTGGCAATTTACACCATATTTAACTGAGGAGGAGTTAATTATAGGAGAACTTTTAGATTTAAATTAGCTTAAAATGATTTTTATATAATTTAGTTTAAATATAAATTTAAATAAATACTTTTACATGACAAATTATTAATAATTATTTTGTATAATTATTAATTTTTTTTATTTATTAATTATTATGAAGATGAACAAACATTGATTATATCCAATATACTACTTGCTTTTTATAATCTATAATAAGATGTTCATTTTTTTATTATTGTATTCGGCGCTGAAAACGTCTGGACTGAGCTCATTGCACTAAACCAATTTCCGATTTTTTCAAATCCGAATTATAGAATTTTTCTGTTGAAAGTGATGATGCGAGAAAAGGTTTCCAATAATTGTGAATTAATACTTTATTCCAATTACATCTTGCAGGGTGCGGATGATGAGTCTCTTTTTGTCAATAAAAAAATAAAGATTGTCAATTGAATAATTAAATTGTAATTGTGTTGGACTTAACCTAATAATCAAATTGTAATGTGACCAATCTCTTACAATGTTAATGTAATGAATTATTTATAAAAAAAAAATGTTATTGACTAGTATAAAAATTATATTTCCTACATTTAGATATATTATGTTTTAACTACTCACTTATCTTTTGTAATTATTAATCAACCACTAATAGTTTCAAACAATTGTCATTCAATATTTATTAATGTCTCCTTTTACTATTTTTTCCTCCCCTTAATTTATATAAACGTCTAAAAAGTTAAATATACTACGACGATATATATATATATATATATGTGCAACAACACTTTTTCGTGGTATATGTTAGGCTAATACGACGAAATACAACAGATTATATTGTCATTTTTACCTATTTTATTTTTTTTAGTTGTGTACATGATTAAATTGATAAATAAAAAATTTCTAGGGGAATATTTTAGATGTTAAAGGCTTATTAAGCCATATATATTATTTGAAAATCAAAGCAAATTTTTATGTTATTGATGAATTTGGTAATTTGATCCCAATTCCAAAATCTAAATAATACTCCTTCCACCCCTAAAAGATTGTCACATTTTGACTTTTCGTGGTCAACAAAATATAATTTAAAACGTGAAAAATCTTTTATTCTATATGTGGAAAAATTATTAAAAGTTGATATTTCAAAAATATATATTGAGATGAATCTAACAAGATCCCACAAGACTGTATTATATCTTCTCGTTTAATAAGAATTCATAATTAAACTTTATAATATTTAACCAATAAAAATTAAAATGTGGCATTTTTTGAAGGATCGAGGGAGTACAATCTATCATTACCTCCCCTCAAACCCACTGAGTAACTCTTAAATTGATTGGAGTGCATTATGTTGATATTACAGTGATTTGTGAAAGTGAATGCAATAATAAAATAGGGTTAAGCAAATTGGGCAGAAGGTGACATATTCTTAATTCCCACGATCAAATATCTCTTATCATGTTGTTTCTTAAATGCTGTCCTATAGTCCCACGTAACGATGTTCGTTCGATTACTCATATAAGATTAGAATTTGGGAATATTACATGTGTTGCATTGGTGTAATAGGAAGGAGATTCGTCCGTAAAATTGTGATATGACATGTTTTTGTTTGATATGGTAAAACCTATATTTTGATTGTGTGAATTTTGAAGGTACGGAATTCTCGCTATTTTAACTTTACCGAACGTATCATATATGTGTTGGTTTGTAATGGGTTCGATAGTTTTATGTATTTTTTTTTCAAACGAACGCATATGTGGCATAACTTTATATATGATAGCAAAATTTTTTCGGGTCATAGTTCAACTGGTAAAAAATTAAAGTGTAAAGTGCCAAGTAGCATCGCCTCTTCATGCAATCCAGGTTCAATTCATAGTGGAAGCGAACCTTGTGTTTCGAAGTAGTTAATGGACAAGATCTAATTCCCTGATCAAACGAATCCCACGCCAACCTGTGACATCATACTCAAGGTAAAGAGGTGTCAGAGCCTTTAGTTACTTTGAGAATTCAAACTTTTATATATAATAACAATCGAGGGATGATATTATGTGTTCGTTAGCAATAATTGAGTGACTTAGGATACTTAGAAGGATCTTTTTTAATACCAAGAATACTAAATGACATTACTTTTAAAATAATTAAGCGTCGGGCATGCAATTACATGTGAAATTAAAATTATCCAATAATATATATTTATGTGGTAAAATAATATTAGTCATATAAACACACTCAGATGGCAAAATAATATTAGCCATATAAACATGCTCACGGGGGAAAATACAATACATAAAACCAAAATTAGGTACATAATCACTAACAATAATTAACCCTACTGAAAAAAAAAACATTAGGCAAATAAATTGAATCGAATACACCACTAAAAAAAAGTAAATCCATTATACAAACAAATTCATTATCAATCAACACAAACAATTGTAACAAACCTGAAGTCAGAACAATAACATTTGATGAAAAGCAAAAAAATCAATGATAATGGCAAAGATATAATATTTTTGAATAAATAAAACTATTGTAATTAGTAGATTTTTACTAAATTTATTAATTCGTTAAAACAAAACTGTGAGTTTGAAAGCATAATAACAAATGATAACTCTAGTACTCGATATATCATTTGCACAATAATTTATATTTCAAGATATTGATTTTAAGTTTACATTATCTTTTCATTTAATTTCACATAAGTTGGAAGCTAGAAGTGTATTTAAAAACGGCAAATGGCCGGAACCATCACCTATGTTTGTTGAGTGTTTCCAGTCAATCACCTGTGTTTTAAAGTGTTCCGTTCCATCACCTATGTTTCAAAACTTTCCAGTCCATCACCCATTCCGTTAACTTACCGTTAAGTGTGTCATGTGCCTTGCATGTGACTTTTTACGGGGGTATTTTAGTTATCTTACATCAATATATTAGGGGGCATTTTCGGAATTTCACGCTATTATGTTCACATAATTTTGTCAGGGTATTTTTGAAATTTCACACCAACATTCAAGGCTTTTTTTGGGATTTGACAACAAGTTTGAACTAATAAAATTATGTGAGAGGTATGGGATTCGAACCCATCCAACCTCCCCATGGACTACGAAACCTTTACCAATTAAGCTGCAAGCTCATATTGTTTACAATGATGCCTACTTTAATATTAGACATTATCAGACGTATATTTTTTATTTCGTTTCATTTTGAATATTTACTATTACTTTAATTGATTAGTTATAGATTTTTTATTTCAACTTGAGTACTTTTTCTATTTAGTTTTATTTTTATTTTTATGTAATTTTATTTTGAATCTATTTAATTTTATTTCATTTCAATATGTACTATTACTTTAATTTTTATTGATTAGTTATAAAATGAGCATAATATATTTGGACTTAAACTTAATATATAAATATGATTATATATTAAATATATATTGTTTACATATTTAATATATACAATTATATTTAATATAGATATATATACCTAATATATAATTATTTTAATATAGAAGTATATATATATGTAATTATATTATATATATAGTTATAGTTAATACATATAATTAATATTTAATATATATATAATTGTAGTTAATATATATATATATAAATATATGTATATAATTATAGTTAATATATAATTATATTTAATTATAGTTAATTATCGTTAATATATAATTATATGTATACATATTATATATCATATATATTTAAGATGTAATTTAATATATATAATTATATTTAATATAGATATATATAATTATATTTAATATAAGTGATGAAATGGAACACTTTAAAACACATGTGATGGAGTGGAGCACTTTAAAACACAAGTGATCGACTGGAAACATCCGATAAACATGGGTGATGCATTCTAAACATTGTAGCATTTGAAATTACTAAAATGCCCTCCCCTAAATGTCATGTGCCATATACATGACCAATTTAACGGAGCTTCAACGAAAATGTTAACGGAGTGACCAAGTGGGACTAATTTTTAAACATAGGTGATGGAATGGAACACTTTAAAACACAGGTGATTGACTGGAAACATCCTATAAACATGGGTGATGGTTCCGGCCATTTGCCGATTTAAAAATAAATAAATCGACACATGGAAACATGATTGGGTCAGGAATACAAACGTATGTGCCGTAAGTATAATAGACATCTATAACAACAATTCCTTGCATATATATTTCAATTTGGCTTGTATTGAAGTAAGTTTGTTAATAAAACCAACTGAAATTACCAAATAACCGCATGGCTCGTGCGTTGTGTGAGGATAAAATGATCTAAATTCAATGTCACAGAAACTAAAATATCGAATTAATAACCAGTTTGATGTCAATAATTTTGCACGAGTTACTGAACTAATATATGCTATCATAACACTATTCAAAATCAAAGTATAATTTAACCTCATTATCGAATATCATTTGAACAATTAACTCCCCATTCTCTTAACAATATAGCCTGAGATTTAACTAAATTACAACCATTAAGCAAAAAAAAATGAAAACTTATCAGACTTATAGCTCGATAACAAGGGTCTTAACTACCACTACATCTACATAAAAAACATAACCAATTCACCCAAAAGAGGAAGATCTTGAACCAAATATCTTTGTGAAATATATATAATTAGTACTAATCCATGCATGTTCTTTAATTTCCCCTTCTTTCTTGGATTTCCCTTTGAAATGAGACAAAGTTAGATGATTTATATAAATAAAAAATTGTGTCCCTTTGATCACTAAGTGGTGGTTGTATAGTTGTATTAATTTAATATTAGGAAGAAAATGGATATCAATTCATGAAAGTTACATCAACATATCAACCTCTTATCTCAACTAGTGGCTTACATCATATGCATTTCTTCATATCACCCACTCTCTAATAACTTCCCATTTGAAAATATAAAATCCATAGTCATACTCATATATAACACTAGATGTGGAAGCCACGTGTTCGGTGAGATACAAATGCCTATCTTCAAATTAAAATAATTATACTAGTGCCGTTATCAAAGTTATCACTAGCTTGTAACACGAATTTTCAATACCCCCTCGGCCCCCTTTTCCTAAAAATTACTTTTTTTGTGTGCATAAAAATCTCACATAAGCAGTAAACGGTAGCTATATTTGAGTTTGGTTCATAAGGGGTCGAACTGGACCGAACTATTTGCAAATCGCACTCAACCTTACGTTCGGCTCGATCCGCAATATACAAACTGTGCAACCATGTTCGGTTTGGTTGGAAAGAATCTTCGATGCGATTGGATATTTGGACAGATGAGAATGAGATAACTCATGGGTAATGACTAGGAAATCAAGAGATATGAAGTTGAAGTGATTTGTATGATTTAAGTTAGGTTAGACTAACTAATAGACTATGTCTATGAAGTATATAATATATTGGATCAATGGAGTATTGGAGTCTAATATGTTGACAGGTCGGACCGAACTATTTCGCACCGTTCGGTCCGATCGGTCGAACATCCATTTTTACGTTTGCATATACCGAGCCGCGAGTCAAACGTTTGCAAGCCAAATAAGGTGAATCGAGTCGAACGTTTTACGTTCGCTCACAGCCTTAGTCTCACAAACTGTTAATAACAGTTTATGAGATTTTACTCTAAAATCAATCAACAATAGAGGAAGTAACTCAAAATCTTATATATTGACTCAGAATGATATTGTGAGAATTCCGATGTGGAATGTGTATTTAACACTCCGCACATGTAACTTAATCATTGTCGGCGGAATTTTCTCGCCAGTATTATTTACCGGAACAACATTGGCGGAATCACACGTGCCTCATAGGTTTTACTCTAAAATCGATTGGCAATAAAAAAAAATCTTATATATTGACCCGAAAAAATACCGACTTTCAATATAAAATGTGCATCTTAATACAAATATAATATTTTCTCAATTCTTTCTTATCAAATTTGGTAGAATGAGACCTTAAAATAAAATTATCATTTTAAAGAAAAAATTCTTAAATTGAGGGGCAGAGAGTAGAAACCAAAAGCATCTACTATATATATCACAAGAATACTCAAAGATTCCATGTAAAATTTTCAATCAAGAGCATATAATAGAAAGACATAGGCATCTATCTATTGATATATACAAGAAAAAAGAAATATAAAATCAAGGAAACTTCTATGATGAGTTCTCTAAAAATGGTGAAACAAGAAGAAGCAAGAAAAGGGCCTTGGACAGAACAAGAAGATGTTCAACTTGGTTTTTATGTGAACCTTTTTGGAGATCGCCGATGGGATTTCATAGCAAAGGTGTCAGGTTTGAAGGTGGCGGGAGACAAAAAAAAAATTAAAAAAAATAAACAAAATTGGTAGGCTTATTTGGGACATGGCATCCTCTTACATAAAGGAATAGGCTATGTTTAACCAAATGAGTTTTGTTGTTATTTATGTTCTTAGGTCTGAAACGAACAGGTAAGAGTTGCAGGCTACGTTGGGTGAATTACATGCACCCTGGTCTCAAACGAGGCAAGCTGTCTCCCCACGAGGAACGCCTCGTCCTTCAGTTCCAGGCCAAATGGGGAAACAGGTTAGATCGTTTGTTATATTTTATGCGACAGTTCTGTATTTTGTTCATTCAGATCATATCGACTGTCGTGTTTATGTTTATTATACTTGTTTTATGAGTCGATGGTTTTTTGTTATCTTTGGTTATGTTGTAGTGTAATTGTTTAGATTTGTTTCGATATATATTTATTAGATGTAAGCCGAATTAACCGAATTAATATTTTACAGATGGTCGAAAATTGCTAGGAAAGTGCCTGGGAGGACTGATAATGATATAAAGAATTATTGGAGGACTCACTTGAGGAAGGAAGCTCAAGAAAAGAAGAAGGCGACTATGCCATCTTCATCCTCCTCGCACTCGGGTATTTCATCGTCGACTAATAGCCCAGCCGGGGCTGATTCAGCCCCGACTGATGCCCCAATCGAACAACGCAATTTTTATGATACCGAAGGACTGGACATGTCAAATGTCACAATTGGAAACAATGATCCGGGAACAGAGCAATGTCCTAAGGCTTACTCGATCGATGAGATATGGAAGGACATCGCCTTGCCCGAAGACGACAAGATCATCATGAATAATCCGGTGTTGGATCATCATTTTAATGAAGACTTGGGATCAACAACAATGGTTTCTTCAATATGGGATGATAATTATTACTCAAACAACACTTCCTTATGGTCAATGGATCATCAATACTTCCCAGGGGAAAACAATATGATGATGAATATGCCTCCTCCTTCTTTGATTGATCCTCAACAATTTGATTCTTTTAATATATGTTCATAGAGAGATTAAATTCGATTATTAGCTATATATGAGCATGACTCATGATGAATCTCTGGCTACTTGTTGTACATATAGTGAGCATAAGGTTTGGTGTTGTGTATTAGTTTGCTTTCATTTCTTATGTATGCTTCCATTTTCCTTATGTTGTCTAGTTTGTTCAATTTCAACATACATTTTACTTCGTATTTTGCCTTTGTATCAAACTTTCTTAAACACGATATTTATAAATAGGGGGGTAGATAGCCATTGCACTACTAGAAAACACTATTCGGGTGTGAGTATAACAGTACAGATAAGAGTTGAATTCGAAACCTTATTACGAATTACTGGTTGCTAGTTTAACCACTAGATCAACGGATGTTGTGCATAACTATATTCTAGAATTGCATATATCTACATAGATAACCCTATTTGTGTCCATTTGTTAAGATTCTTGTCTTGCTATACTATTGGATCTTGGAAAATAGCAACAAGAATTAACAAAGTTATCATGAATAGTGTCTTCATATAATATAATGTTATATGCCTTTTGAATGAATAGGGTCCCTCTGAAGACTTTAAAAGTAGTGTAGAACATAACAATTTGATAATTCTATAATGCAATTAAAGAAATCATCATAAACTTTAACAAGTTGAGCCAAGCGTTATGGCACAATTTGATTTGTATAATATGTGGAAAGTTTTGATTTGTGGCCAGGGATATTAATATTCAACTTCAAGATGGGGTCAGCTAACCACAATAAAATGATGTGGCCTATATTATCAGATTATATGGGTTAGTGGAGGGGAGGGCCGGTTAGTGACGGATCGGAGAAAAGTTGAGAATATTAAAATTATTTGATCTTCAATTTTTTTTTTAAGTTAAGAGATAATATAGTGTTTATGTTTTATTTACGATTTTAGCTGATACAATTTTTTTTTTAATTCGAAACAAAATCATCATATTCATAGTGATAATAAAATTTTGACGAACAAAAATATAAAAGTTTAGAAAGAGGGTGGGGGAGGGGTGTCTGTGGAGTGTTAGGGTAGGGGTATATGGCGAAGAAGGGAGGAAGGGTGGAGGGGGGGTTGTTCTTGGGTAGGAGGTTGAGGTTTGGTGTGCATGGTGGGTGGAGTGATGGGCTGATCTGTGATACACACTTAAAGAGTGCTTTACTGTAGTACTAAATGATTACTTTGTTCCCTCGCATTTAGAAGTGTAGTAGTTGAGGAAGTTAAATGGGGGACAATATAGTCATTTAGTGCTACAGTAAAGCACTATTTGGGTGTGTGTATAGTGGAGATCCCACTGACGGGTGAGGTCGAGGTTATGGAAAAAAAGGGATGGGAGACTTATTTTTCATTTGTATTACAAAATTTGTTCTTAAAATCTAATTCTCCATGTGATTACAGATTTGCCCTTGTTTTAAATAAAAATTATGGGATAATTTGAAAAATATAATATAGTTCAATAAGCAATTTGAATTAAAAGATAAACGGTTGAGTAATTTATTTACAAAAAATGAAAAGTGCAATCCTCTATTTACAAGCGTTCTCATTGTTGGGGGCTTCAACAAAGAAGTAAACCTTTTAAATTCCAAATTTTTTATTTCCACTTTTGACCCAACTTATATTTGCGTATTGCTCAAAGGCCAAAAATCACAATTGTACTCAATTAACAATTACTCCTCTGTCCCTAAATAATTGGTACATTTTTTATTTAAGAAAAAATATAGTCATGTGGGACCTTGTTAGATTCATCTCAATATATATTTTTGAAATATCAACTTTTTATAATTTTTTCTATTTAAGTTTTAAGTTCTGTTTTGTTGACCATGAAAGTCAAAATATACCAATCATTTAAAAGGATGGAGGGTATAGTTTAACTATTGTTAATAACAAAATAGAAAATCTTATATATTTTTTTTTTCAAAACAGAAAATTAGTTTGGGACCTAAAACTCTCCATTTTGGTTGGAAGCAAGTTTTGTAGTAAATTGAGAAGGTTGGATTCATGGAAAGCAATTTAGGTAGGTTGTTTGGAAAAAGTTAGAACCCACAACATCTAACATAAAACATTATAAAATGGATTGTGTGCTGTTTGAAGAGTGGGTAAAAAGAAAATAACAACCACAAAAGGAAAAGATGATGGAGGCAATAGTGGTCTCTTAGCTCATCATGGAACTGTGCCATCCCATTGGGATAACAACATTGTTATTACATACTTCCTTCTCCAATCGAAAAATAGTCGACCGACTTTCGAAATAATGACCTAAATCGAATATAGAAAAAGCTCCAATTCTGTCATCGAACAACTAAGTTTTTGCACATCGACGCAATGGATTTCATAATTTCGAAAATTCAATACAATTCGGTCCGTTACATATGGAGCATTTCCTAAACAAAAATAATGCAAAATCATCTAATATTTGATTTCAACTCCCTGTGCTGTATACCCTCTTGTATCTGGACAAGTGAAGAAAATATTCATGTTTCTAGTATAAATGAATGGTTCCTCCTATTGTACATCGTTATCGTCATCTGATGAATATACATGACCCATCTTTTCTCTTTTGGTTTCGAGGTATCTCCTGTTATCATCCGTGATAGGAGTCAAGACTGGTACCCGTCCAACGACTGCTAAACCATACCCCTTGAGTCCAGTGAACTTGGCCGGATTGTTAGTCATGAGCCGCATTGTACGAACACCTATGTCCCTAAGTATCTAGTATTCGAAGATAAAAGGAATGTGTTAACACATATACTGTTTTTCAGCTCTTAATAAGAGGAAGAAGCTTTACGAAACAATATATGTCCATCGAAGAGCTGGTATATAAGTTAGAACTTGGGTGTAAGCAATTTGTAACAAAGTAAAAATTGAACTGCACTTACTTGAGCTCCAATTCCATATTCGCGTGAATCAGCAGCGAAACCAAGCTCAATATTTGCTTCAACAGTGTCGTGACCTTGATCCTGGAGATTGTAGGCCTGAAGCTTGTGGCCGAGTCCAATCCCCCTTCCTTCATGGCCTCTGAGGTACACAACAACCCCTCTGCCAGCTTGTTCAATTAACTTCATTGCCAATTCTAGTTGATCGCCACAGTCACACCTCCGCGATCCAAAGATATCCCCTGTCAAACACTCTGAGTGCACCCTTACAAGGATTTCTTGTCCATCTCCAATGTCTCCCTGTGAATTTTTTTGCAAGTCTCATTAAACAACTCGCCATGAGCACTTGGACATATGTATTCGTTCAACTTTTGCAGAATTGATTCCAAAGCTAGTCAGGACATGGTGTATTAATTCCCTCATCTAATAGCAAAGAATGCTTCTTACCTTCACAACTGCTATATGTTCTGATCCATCAAGTTTCGAGCGATAGGAGTATGCTTGGAAGATACCCCATTTAGTTGGCAAACGTGAAATCGCAGTCCTTTCCACCAGACTTTCCCTTTTTCTTCTATACCTGCTAACAGCTAATAATTAGTGTTATTACCCACAGATTGCTAATGTGTGCTATGTTGCATTTAATATTCAGTATTACATTCTTGGACTGAATATTAATACTGGCCTAATTAGCGGAAAGAGGCTCCCTGTTACCACAAAGGCAAGGCTACGTACTACCCGACCCCCCCCACACCCCTCCTAGGTGAAAGCCTCTTCGGAGGCACTGGGACTTGTGGATGTTCATGTAATACTGACCTAATTAAATCAGTGATGGAAACGATTGGGATGGTATAATCCGATGATAGCTTTCTTAGATTGTACATTGAGGCAATCGAACCATCCTCTGGATCAACTATAGCTGAAATAAGCGATACAGGAGGAGAAAAACCCGCTAGCATAACCAAATCTACTGAAGCCTCAGTATGTCCAGCCCTCCTCAGAACTCCACCATTTCTATATTTTAAAGGAAATACATGACCTGGCCTTTTGAAATCTTCAGGCCTTGATGAAGGAGATGACAAAGCACGTACTGTTGTCGCTCTATCTGCTGCTGATATACCAACTGAAGAACCAACTTTCGCATCCTAAACGCATGCATATATGAGTATGAGGACTTCAGTAAACAATAGTACTAATGGTAGTAACAAGTTCACGAAAGGACTTGGTGAAATAAAAAGTTGAACTAGTACTTTTCAGCTGTAACTGCAAGAAGTCACTTTACCACTGTAATGGTGAAAGAGGGAGCAGAAGAGTCGTCTTCTTTTTCAGGCGTCATAAGAGGGAGATTCAATCTGTCGAGATCCTCACCCTTCATCCCCACGGAGACTATCCCCGACCCATTCTTTATCATGAAAGCAACTGCCTGGGGGCTAGCATAAGATGCAGCCATCACAAAGTTTCCCTCAATTTCCTCCTCTTTCTCATCATCTACAACAATCACAAACTAAACAATTTTGCCACAAGTAATTAGTTACAAATTTTCACCAAAAAATGATATGACAGGAGCATATAACAAACTACAAGTTCAGAAAATTCCCAACCTTCCCTTGGCGCAATGTAGATAGAGCTTGTTCGATTGAAGAGTAGCCCGTGGACGGGCAATCAGGATCACCCTCAGTGTCACTAACAAAGAAAGCATCCGTTTCGGGAGTTATCTCTGCATTTACCATCCCATAGAACGCTGATCCATTTTCTAGTCCTTTTAATGGACTCTCATCAGACAAGTCACCTGATACACCAACAGCACAACAAACAGACCTGGACTCCGCCCTGAGCCTGCATATTCCGAGCCCTTTACTCTGATGGCAACCTAAAGATCGAGTTAACACAAAACGACAAGAGCGTAAATAGAGAAGTCGAGATATTGGACAGTGATTCAATAAGCAATCCATTTAATCGAAGTAGCTTCACATAACAAATGTACTTTATTGTTGAGTTCTTGGTTTGCTGGATGCCATACTTAAGACGAAAAAACAGACCACGTCTACTTATCCGTATCATTATCTAATGTATGGTATATGGACAATCTTTTTTTCCTGTACGGAACTTTAGAACCACAAATCTGACAAGCCAATATTGTCAGCTATATAACTAGATAATAAAACCTGAATTTCCCAGTTATATACCTTGGCGTGGTTGCAGGTTATTATATCTGTCTGAGGTCTACCCAGTACGCACTGGACGAGTAGCGCCTGTCGTACCGCCGCAACTGAATTTCCAAATTTATAAAAAAAAATGGGTCCTTGATAGCGAAATGCTTTACTATAAGATCTTATCCAGATTGCAGCAAATTCCCTATTTTTATTCAGGAAAAAACACTCCTTACTCAACAAGAATTACCCAATAATCCAACCATATTTACCATTTTTCATGTGACATCATTGAAATATATTAGAACCCAGAATGAGAAAAGTAATAGTGAGCACCTTAAACCAACATAGCCAGAATGCAGGAAACCTACTTCACTTGTATCGCCAAAACTTCATAATAGTCAATAGCATGCAAAAACTGAAGCTACTGAGAATGGTATTCTTCCAAATGTCGAGGAAAGATCTTCTACCTCCTTTCATGTCTCTCGGTTTCGAATATTAATTTGCAAGGGGCAGAAAATTTCATTTCGTCAAATGTTAATATTGATCCAATTCATAAAATGATGTGGAGATGCGGGGGATCGAACCCCGTGCCTCTCGCATGCAAAGCGAGCGCTCTACCATTTGAGCTACATCCCCATATGTTTGTATATTACAAGTCAAATAACCTACTTAAGGAAGTTCGATCACATAAGATAAAAAAAAAATTTCATGTTGCATAAATTATGCGAAACCTACTTACACGACTCCAATATCCGCGGCTCCTGTTCGGGAAGGGGTTTGTCAACACAATCGGTGGATTCGTTATTACTTTTATATTAAAAAATAGGGGTGTGAAGAAAAATCGGAACCGAACCGAAAAGAACCGATTTTTTTCGAACCGATCGGAATGGAACCGAGGTAACCGAACAGATGCGGCTCGCTTATGGGAGAACTGATAAAACCGAACCGATGACTAATTTTATATATAAAAAGTTAAGCTTAGTAAAAGGTAATTGGGTATTGTTCATTATTAACATGATATAATAATAAAATATGTGAATATGTTTTAAGCTAATTCAAAATATTTGTTTCCAACATCTGCCTTAAAAAAATTAGATCCTCCCGTACTAAAAATGTACACTACTACATCGTAGAACAGGCCAGTCATAGATTGAGAAAATGGAGGATGATCGAGCATTTAAGCTTTTATTCACTTGCCCATCTGGTCTCGCCCCTCACCAGGTCATTTTCAATTTATTTACTCCTTCCATTCCTACAATATTGTCCATTTTCTTATTATGAATTATGATTAACTAAACTTTTTAAATTTTAGATACTCAAGTTATAATATAGTACAAGCAGAAATAATGTGGGTTATTTAAAAGTTGAATTTGATTTGTTATATAAAACTAAGATATATATAAACTTCTATGTAATGGGTTTCGCTGGATTCAGTCAATTGTCTTGATCGTGGAATGTTATTGAGAAATAGGAATTCGTGTTATCAAATGATTTTGTACGGTAATCTAAACTGGATGATCTTTAAGGGATGAAGGTTGTAATAGAATCAAAGTTGTGTGTGAATGAGGCTCAAAAAGTATGATAATTTTGACAATAGGAAAGAAACTGGACAATATACTTAGGGATGTAGCCATGGGGTAGTAGTATATGATGTGAAAGATTTTGTTGTTCTTCCTAAAGCTTGATTGTTGTCCAACAATATTAAGGTTTCTGTGGATTTCGATGAAGCATATGATCGGATTCCTCATCGAGACAGTACTCTAGAAGATTCTATATCCGAGGTGAGTTCAGACACTTTTTATTCTTTTATTAGTTTACCATTTAAGATTTCATAGTTAATTGCAGATGTCGTATTCATAGAGGTGACCTCACTTAGTGCTGTAACACTTTGGTTTAGTTTCTTTAGTTTTCTTAATAAATTGTTTTGTTCTCCTATATGTTATTGATTAAAATCTGCTAAATCCAAGTTGTTTCGATTAATGAATGATACGTGCAACTAATATTGTGGTTGGTCCTGTTGCTAGATATGGGATAAAAGGGTTCTCCAAAACCAGTCGTTGTTCAATGGGTTGAAATTCAGGGTATGTGCATTATTCTTCTGTTGCATTTCTGTACCTCCGTCAGAAACCAAGTCAAGTTTGATTGTTGGTGCTCAAACTTGAGAAAGTTTGAGACTTTAATCGACACACGGAAAACTGATTTGAATCAATGTTATCATGCCAATGATCTAGTACATTCTTTCACCAAATATTTTTGATCATATATAAAAATATTAAACCTTCAAATTAGAAAAACGAAACTTGACCATTTGTTTTTGGGATGGACTGATGACGGGAGTAGAATATGTGTTGTAGATGTGGTATACTCTCTTTTTCAGTGAATTCATTGGTGTTACAATTGTCAGTTTTAGATGTTAAAAATGCGCTAGCTTATATTGACATTAATCCTTGAAAGATACTTTCTTCTTTTAATGTGTGGTGAATTGTGTTGCCATCATTTTTAGTTGAGTTGCTCGAGCAGCATGTCTTTTACCTCATGATATCTTGATATTTTCTCAGTATGGAGGACACATCTCATTTGGTAATCCTGAATCTGATCAAGAGCCCAAAGTCAGCCTTCACCTTGGTTTGACGGAATATAGGTATTTTCTAACCCTTTATCTGTTCTATAAAAGGATTAGTAGCTGCATATGATGAGTTCTTTTGTTATTATAATTTTTGAACTTACATATATGCATACTTTTTCATCTACCTCTGTTTCAAGTTGGAAATTATTTTCTCATCAAGCTCCCCGATCAATTTTTATCATCTTGAGGGCCTTAGAAGTGTTGTTGCTTGCTCATGATATTTTCTGCATGATAAGCTCTTTCGGAATTTGTTAAGTTTTAGTCACATCAAATAATTAAATGTGCAGGACATTTGTTGGCACAAACTTGAACCCTTTATGGGAAAGATTCCTTGTACCTTCTGAAGGTAACTTTACCTGGAAACCTGAACATTTTTACTAGTTATATTAGGTTTCTCGAACCATTCTTCATAAGTTTTGTAAAATTAGGACATTGACTATATCACTCTTTTTTTTGTTAATTGCACTCAGTCTCGTCATTTTGGATCCCACTTTTGCACTGCAACTGGAGTGCCATTATCAATGAGTGAAGTGGGCACCGCCCTATTTCTGAATGTGGATCATAAATGTGCAAAAATCTTTCGTTTCAATTTAGATCTTCTGTTGGTTGCTTCTATGCAACGCTCAAAAAGTTGAATCTTTAGGTTTTCCATTTGAAGAATCTCCTTCTTAAATCTACCATAGATATTTCAATAGCTTAGAATGAGTATCCATTTCAGATGATTGTTTACAGTGCCGGCATACCTCGAGTCCTCTAGGCAATGGTGCAATCGTGAAGACATCTGATGATAAAATTCTTGTTCTGCAAAGAAGTAACAACGTCGGGGAATTTCCAGGATACTACGTTTTCCCTGGAGGCCATCCTGAGGTATACGTTTTGGAACTGTTCCTTACAAAATCGAGTCCTCTGATATAAATCAATGTTGGGATTGTTCCTCAATGTCTCTGTCAGAATATTTTCTTAAAAGGTTGAAGGGAGAGGGGAAGGTCTCTTGTGGTTGGGCAAGGGGAGGGGGAACACCGAGCACTCAACATTCTTTGTCGTAAAAGGAAAGGGGTAGGGAGTGTTCCCATAGATTTGTTAATTTTTAGGAGCTAGGTCCCTCCTACCTATGGTCTACTCTGATCCCAATTCTGCTTGTAACCAAACTCAAGTATGGTATTCTACGGCCATTTCGTGCAAACTAAACCAAGTCTTAGCCAACCTTCTGAATATTTCGAGAGTCACCAACCAAGATAATTTTTAAGACTATTTTCTTATTTTAATAGTCAGTAAATGTTTATTAAGTAGGAGTTCTAAATTGTTAAACTTAGTTGTGTCGTATATGTTTATTTAGTAAGAGTTTTTAAATTGTTAAAACATTAGTTGTCTTGTCGATGGCTATCATATAAACCATTTACCTAGTGGATTATTAGCTTCTTTATCTTCTTTTTTCTTCGGCTATCCAATTATTTGCAGCCTCAAGAAGTGGGAGTAGCATCCTATCAAGTGGATTCATGTAGTCGGGACACGGTCAACAAGAAGATCTCACAAGAGATGTTTGACAGTATTTTGAAGGAGGTAGTTGAAGAAATTGGGGTTCCCATGAATGCTTTAGTAAGTGCCCTTGCACTTATCTCCCTGTTCTTTGAAATGTTAATGATTTCCTGTGTAGTTAATTAACAGAGTAGGCGAGGTGCCATTACTTATTGTTCGTTTTCTAGTATTTATATCCATATCATTGGAACATATCTGTGAATCAACACAATAGAAACACTACACAAGCATTGTAATAATCTCTTAAAAGAAATTCTTCGGTTTTTCTTTCCTGCTGATGTTTTTGTTGCTCCGTCTCCAAATTTCTCCCTTATTACGTTTTTGTCACCCTGATCAATATCACATTCTGGTCAAAATAGGCAAGTTTTAGAATGTCCTGAGTTCTGACAAGCAAACTGAGACCAATTCTAATAGTTTGTAATCATGTAGAGCACCCCTATCTTTATTGGTATATCCCGAAGAGTGCAAAATGTCAGGCCTGCAGCCTTTTTCTTCATCAGATGCATGCTTCCATCATCAGAAATCCAACAACTATACGCTAATGCAGAAGATGGCTTCGAGTCTACAAACCTTTACGCTGTCTCAATGGTAAGTTCATGTTAAACAAATTTAATTCTCAGTTCCCATTACAGAATCTTGAGACAATACCTTGTTAGTACTATCATGCATCTCCAAATTACAATGCTGAAGTATATAATTTAAATGCCTTTGTTCATCTTAATATGCTCTAGAATACATGATTAGCTAAAGGTCTGACTATCAGATTTTCTTTTGATTTTCGTGTTTTAATGACTTCTGTTTAATAGGATGAATTGGAAACTATGGCTGCAAAAATGCCTGGCTGCCATCAAGGGGGTTTTGCACTCTACAAGCTAATGGGATAATATTCGTCAAGCATAGTCATGCTGCTCTTGTTTTTCGACACTCTAACTTCATCGCCTGAAGGAAAGGTTGCAACGAAGAGTGTACATATGGATCTTCAAGAAAGTTGAATGCTTGAGTTGAGCAATAAGTGTCGATGAAAAACGCAGCAATATTTGCAATAATTATGGAGGGTCGACTATTATGAATTGAAGAAATGCAGATAGCTCACTTACATTTTGAATATACGATTTTACTTATGATGCTTAAGACTGATTAAAAATTTGCATGAGGAAGATTATTAATGAATTTTAAAAATCTTGAGGACGTAGTTAATTGGATTGAATCAATCTGTTTGTAATTCATTTCTTGATGTTTGATACTTGTTTATGTGAAACTTTATGCACACAGCAAAGACAGTGTTTTTATAAGGGCGAATTTACTATAACACCAAAATAGTTATAATGTTGTATGTTAACCCTGGAAAGCAGCAGAAGTATTGCATTGTGGTCCTAAAAGTGATGCACGTTACACCGAATGTCAAACGATTGATAGTTCGGGGATGATAATGCAATATAATACTTGTGTAGTTTTGAGGACTAATGTGCAATAATTTAACTATGTAGAACCAAAGTACAACTTTATTATGGATATAAATAAATAATTAAACATCATTTTTTTTGGTAATAAAATATGATTGATATCAATGGATTTGTTTCTTAACATATTTACATAAAAAGTTATTCATGATCAAAATTATTATGAATTGGACGTAGTATTTGTGAGCAGCCTACCATGAAAAGAACACTTCAGGTTTCTTTTTGCTTCAAGGCCGGGTTGGTATTTTTAAGGGTCGGGTTACCCTACGAATTTTACCCACACTAAAACCTTCCCAAACTTTACCCATTGTCATACCTTTTTTCATCATTTTTATATCAACGGATACCAATCATTATCTCATTGTTCTTATATTAACGGGAACCAACAATTAATAAACTTAAGGTCAAATACTGGGTGTAGTGTAGCTAAAACCTTCTCCAATCCTACTCATTGTCTCATTGTCGTCCCTTGTTTCATTGTTTTTTATAATAACGGTAAAACCAATCATTTTCTCATCGTTTTTATATCAATGAGAACCAATCAATTAGTAAGTTAAGTGATAGTCTGTTGAAAATTAGTTGCAACTTGCATGATTATGCAGGTAAAAAAATCCACCATTGAGCGATGTCTTTTTCATAAATGTCCTCGAGTAATCTATTAGTAGTTGCTATAATCAATGAATGTGAACTAAAATTATGATGGAGTGATGGATGAGTTGCTATATTTCAATTTATGTGAACTAAAATTATGCTTTATTTCACTTATATTGATAGTAACTCAAGGGGGGACACTTAAAGTTGACTTGGGTGGAACTTTGCTAGTGTTTTTATTTGTGATGTGTGACATGTTCCAAGTTATCGATAGGCAGTGGAGGATTTAGGCGAATGAAAGAGTCTGTTTGAAATTGTTATAATTTTTAAAGTGTCTGTTTAAAACACTTAAATATATTCAAATATAATTTTAAATGCTAATTTTTATATTAATTTTCCTTTATACATATGTAACTTTTTCTTTTAAAAAAAAGTGTTTGTTCGAGTGAACAGCGGTGAACCTTAATAGGTCCGGCATTGTCAATAGAGAATCAAATTTATGAACTTGCGATCACAACCTCACATGTATGTTCCACCAAGTTACCCACGTTTGCGGGCTCATACTCTTATGCTACAATATAACCAGTTCAATACATGATTTGTTTCTTATTAGAATTGAACTCAGATTGCGTGAAAAAACAAGACTAATATATTTAACAAAAATTCTTTACTAGTTGAGGTATGCTATGTCCGCACAACCTCTATATCATGAGTGTACGTGTGAACGGGATATCCACTTGCAAATAGTTCCTACTTAATGGTTGACTTGGTTCTTTCAGTCGATGTGGAAACATTGGACACTCTTCACTCAACTAACATTCGGATAAAACCAACTCGTACCTAGCCTTGCATTAGTTTTCACTTAGTTTTTTTATAGATCAAAAGACAATGAAAATAAATTAATGCCTGGCTGCCATCAAGACAGAAAAAGTCGAAAAAAATTCAGAAAAAATCAAAATAGAATTGACAAAGATCGGAAAAAAATTAATTACGGGAATTAAAGTGCTCCAAAAAGTTATACAAGATTATATTGTATCCAATTTGTGTTCAATTGAATTAATGTTAAAACTTCAATTTTAGCCCAAAGGTATAATTTTCCGTCAACTTTTAACGTCGAGGGGCTCAAGTGCACCAAATATAACAATTACTGGACCATATCTGCAGTCTGACCATTAAGTGAGACCAAAGTGTGACTTGCACATATTTACTGGGACCAAATCGTCAATTTTCTCAAGCAAATGATAACATTTCAAACATTAGTGAGTGAAAAAATATCAAGATGAAATATAGGTGGTGATCCTTGCCTTTCGCCCCATTAAAATAAAGTATGAATAAAGGATGGTGTTTTTCTTTTTTTGTGACGACACTTTTGCCCTCATCAAAATTCTTTAATTACTAAGGCATTAGTTTGCAGATACTAAGTATTTAACATAAAGTTCATGAACTATTATGTTCAAGAATTGTAAATATTTTCATGGTTATTAAAGAACTCCTCATGTTATAATAACAATTTCACAATTATAATACTTTATTTTATTATGGCTAATATTTGCATATATAAGGATAAAAATTACAACTAGTTTAAATTTGATTGAATGATGATAATACTTCCTCCGTCCCTAAAAAATTGATATATTTTGATTTTTCGTGATCAAATTTAAAAAAATTTGATAAAAAATTTTCATTAAACGATAAGAAATAATATAGTCATGTGGGATCTTGTTAGATTCGTCTCAATATATATTTTTGAAATATTAACTTTTTATAATTTGTTCGCATGTAAAACAAGAGAAATTTATGTTTTAAATCGTGTTTTGTTGACCATGAAAAATCAAAATGTATCTATCATTTGTGATAGAGGGAGTACATAGTATTACTATCACATGAAATGCACCAATCTATTTTATTAAGGTGACAATGATATAATCAAGAATATAAAATTATAATTTATCATGTGAGTCACGTCAATCTAGCAATCAAATTTGATGGAACCTATTGACTCTTAAAAAAGAGCAAGTCAAGAGTGATTGCCAATTAAGAAATGGTTAAATGCAATTATATAACATCATCATACTCAGAAATTTGATTCCATGACCAATTGTATTGTACATCATTTGAATTAATTGGAGCTTATCAAAATGTATCCATCTCACTTGACTTGTGACTTTATTTCCGCCTTCTTTAAAATAAAATAAAATAAAAAATTGAACGCTTTAATTTATTTATTGAGAGAAATATGAACGTTTTATCATATTCTTTTAATATATTAAAAAAATATATGATATACTCCATTCGTCCCTAAAAGATTGTCACATTTTGATTTTTGCTAGTCAAACATTACAAAATTTGATAAGAAATTCCCAT